>JAJMHP010000108.1:0-39609 GCA_030583235.1 Metschnikowia lunata
AAGTGAACTGATTCGTACGTATTTTTTTTTTTTTTTTCGTGTCATTAGAGGGTAGACCAAGACAAGGTCTGAAACGAAAGAAGAAATCACTCTGAGGTTATAATTCCAACCGTTGTTTTAGGGCTGCAAAAAGAATCCCCACGCATTCTTGTCAGCAGTATGAACAGGACATGGACTTCACGCCATTGGCCGTGTCCGAATCTGGCTGCAAATCCTTTTGTGCGCACAATCCCGCTTAATATCGAGCGAAAGACTCTAAATATCCTTTTTTCGGATTTTGGTAAAATTTCCCCCGATATTGGATGCACAGCTGTGTACTAGTGAGGTGACACTGGTATTACCATTGCGCTAAATTCGGTAGGCTTGGCCAAATTGGCACTCTCGGTCCATGTGCAAGTGTGGGGTGTGGGGTATCTCCTAAAGTTGCAGAAAAGAAATTGGGCAAGAACCTCGCGACGCACGATGATGAAAGTAAAAGCGGGGCTTCGGGTGGAGTGCACAGATTCCATCGTTAATCTCATTCCGTAACGGGATCATGTTCTCCTAAAAGGCCCCCAGATTGCGAATTCGGGCGGCGAAAGGCAAGAAGAAAACAGAGAGTTCGAACAATTCTTACAGCTGGAAATCAATCTTTCGGTCCCAGAATTTGGTTGGGCAAAACTGATCAGACTTCAGTGCCTTGAAGCAAGAACGCGCCAGGTGCACTCCTCCTAAAGCATCACCTTACGTGAGTCGTGGTTCGCTCAACTTTCCTGCGTGACCTCACTAAGGCCTCACGTAATGTTTTCTCGCGATCTCCACACTCTCTTGACTGACTTCGTTTTTCTCCCCAGCGGTTGGAACTTCGCTTTTTCTTTGCGTCACTTGCCTTCTTTCACCGTCCGGACCGTGCCTGTTCATTCCTTGCCTTCGACGGAGAACTTCCTGACTTTTTTTTTTTTTTGTGACGGTCGGGTTTTAAAACGCCTTTGTCTCAGATCTACCTCAGTTGTCGGCGCCCCTCAACTAAGCTAAAGTTTATTTGAGCGCCATTGCACGGCTTTTGCCCAAAACCTTGAACCGAAACGCATATTGATCTTCCAAACTGTTGTCTTCAGGCCGATACTCAAATTGAATCTAGTACTAACATGTCTCAAATAGAAATTGTTACGGAGTCAGTCAACAATGGACGCACAGGAGCCCTTGAATCTATCCAGTACACCCAGTCCCAGGTGGTCGGACATGGATCTTTTGGTGTTGTGTTTCAGACACAAATACTTCCAAGCAATGAGATAGCTGCCATAAAACGTGTTCTCCAGGATAAGCGGTTCAAAAACAGAGAGCTTCAAATTATGAAGTTGGTGCATCACAGAAATATCGTCGACTTGCGCTATTATTTTTACACGAATAACGAAAAGGATGAGTTGTACTTGAACTTGATTCTTGAATTCGTACCTGAAACATTGTATAAGGCCTCACACTACTACGTCTCTAAGAGGTTGTCGATGCCGGCGTTAGAAGTAAAGCTTTACACATATCAGATGTTTCGCGCCTTAAACTATATTCACACACAAGGCATTTGTCACCGTGATATCAAACCGCAAAACCTTTTGATCAATGCTGAGACTGGTGTTTTAAAATTATGTGACTTTGGATCAGCAAAGATTTTGAACCCAGCAGAACCTAACGTCTCGTATATTTGCTCTAGATACTACAGAGCACCAGAGCTTATTTTTGGAGCAACGAATTACACCACCAAAATTGATGTCTGGTCTGCTGCGTGCGTAATGGCTGAAATGATCGTCGGACAACCGTTGTTTCCAGGTGAATCGGGTGTTGATCAGTTGGTTGAGATTATTAAAATATTGGGGACGCCTACCAGGGAACAAATTAAATGCATGAATCCAAACTACACGGAGTACAAGTTTCCACAGATTAAGCCCATACCATTGTCCAAAATTTTCAAGAAGATGTCCAATGATTGCATTAATTTCTTGGCTCAAATTCTTGAGTATTCCCCTCATGAGAGAATATCATGTGCTCAAGCATTGGCCGATCCTTACTTTGAAGAATTGAGGCAAGAAGA
Organism: Metschnikowia lunata; assembly: GCA_030583235.1. NCBI lineage: Eukaryota > Fungi > Ascomycota > Pichiomycetes > Serinales > Metschnikowiaceae > Metschnikowia > Metschnikowia lunata. The sequence goes on from JAJMHP010000108.1 coordinate 2,066, forward strand.
AACTAAGTTACCAAACTACAGAAAGTTGTTCAGCCAACAGTTCTACAGCAACTCGTCCCATTATCCTCATCAAAGCAATGCGAACTATCAGTTATACTCTAACCAGCCAGACTCAAGAGACTTGCCCGAGTTATTTGACTTTGACGACCGGGAGTTATCAATGGAGCCCGCATTGAACAAGACCTTAGTTCCGTCATTTGCTCTTAATAGATTGAAGATCACCAGGGGCTCTACGTTAGATGACTTCGTTCCAATGTCGAAGGAGGAGTTGAAGGTAACATTGGAGTAAATAGACAACGAAGTTTGACGAAGATTACATTTATACATGAGCACATAATGAAACGGTTGTTTGTCGAAATTTGTTATAACCTGGGCTTGTCGAGCTTTGTTGTCTGATGTTGCTTGACTGCTATGTTCAGCTCACCAATGACATCAGTTGAAGGTGGTGGCACTACCTTTTTTCTCGAAAACATCTTTGTGAAGGGCAAGACGAACCACCTAGCAAACCACGGCATTCCCAATATCGAGATTGCAAGCCTCACTGGAAACAAAGATTTGACGATTACGTAAGCGTATGCACCCTCCTTGATAAACATTATTTTGTCGCTGATTGAGTAGTTACCAAAATCGTAGTCCCGCATAGCTTTATCGATGATCTTTGTCCCTTTTTCCATCGCCCAAGAAGGCAAGTCAAGCGCGGAGACCATCAATGTGTCATGGTATTGATGCAATAAATACCAAAAACCAATTAATGGCACCACAGCTGTAATTTCATGAAGAATCACAAACGCTGTCACGTGCGACACTGGCGCAGTAATAAATTGAGTGGTATAAGGTCTAAGAAACCGTGGAATTCTCTTTAGAATCGGGTGTTTATCGTACTTATACTTGTTCTCGTTGCCTGGAGTTTCAGCTTCCACAGGCTCACTCACAGACGAAGGTGTTGCGGACTTGGACTTGAATAGTAGCCACGTTGATGAGGAATGAAATCCACGTCGGCAGGCTTGCCTTGTTGCCGGCGTATAGAGACGGAGCATAGTTGTTTGGAGATGAAAATTCTAAAGATTCCCACACCAACTCGAGAAAGAATAGCATTTGTAGATCCGTGCATGTCCCCGCGTGAGGGCGTGCGAGCAAGATTGTTTGTTGGTAGATGAAAAAAGAGAAAAGAACTTTCAAGAGTCCTATTTTAGAGAAGGAGAAGACACTGCTATTTTAAGGTTAAACTTATTCATCTCCAAAGAGAAAGAAGCCTCATGCGACAAAGATCTACACAAAAAAGTGCCCAAAAGTGCTTTGACCACTAATCCGTGGAACTGCTGCCCCAACAGCAGTATATTTGCGCGTGAATTACTAGTACGGTGATACGATCTAGAGGAGAAGCACTTTATAGTTGATTTCACTGTTATACGTATCTCTGATGATCTCTTTTTCTTTTTATCTTTTGAAGAAATATTCATATAGCCATAAGCGATGTGTCCTCGTATGCATTAAATAAATTCTAAGCTCGATTTTTTTTTTTTGACTGCAACAAAGCTTATTGTCCCCTCTTTACTGCCGCATGTGAAACAGATCACTGGAGGCTGTCCCCAGTGTTTTAAGTGGATGCGGTCCGCGGTTCCCATGGATTTAGAGCCGTTTCTTGCAAGCCCCAATAAGAGTAACCAGATGATTTTCTATCGTGCAATTATTTTCTAAATACGACCGTTATATTGGGCTTCGTTCAAAAGTTGAGTGGCGCACAGCCCCGGCTACGTCTACAGAGACAGGAACGATTAAAAACTTCAGAAGAGACTTTTGCAGTAATTAATTTCGACTTGTATTTTAAAAAAAAAAAAATTGCTTGCGCCTTTTTTCGAGATTCCACATTGTCCCAAGCCATTTCGATTTGTCCCTTGAGACTTTTTTTTGGTCAGTTCCATTCGCAGCCACGCGTGTCCGCTTCTCGTATGGACCTACAACCCAGCCGCGTGGTACAGTATATAAGAGCACACCATGCCGGGGACTAGGGTGAAAAAGGAAAAAAGTTACCTCACCGATATCTCGCTATCTTACTCACATTTGCATCCTAATTTTGGAAGAAAAGACTGCTTCTCTCTGATATTGCTGAAAGAGAATTCCGGGAAACTCTTGAAAATGCCATCTGTATACATCGTTTCTTCCGCCAGAACTCCAATCGGGTCCTTCCAGGGTACTCTCTCCCTGCTCTCGTATAGCGAGTTAGGTGCTCACGCGGTTAAAGCTGCGTTGGAAAAGGTTCCACAAATCAAGCCAGAATTGGTTGATGAGATCATTTTCGGCGGTGTTTTGCAAGCCAATGTTGGTCAAAACCCGGCCAGGCAGGTAGCGTTAAAAGCAGGCCTTCCAAAAGAAGTTGTGGCTTCTACGATTAACAAAGTGTGCGCTTCAGGTACAAAAGCTGTCATCTTGGGTGCACAGGCAATTCTTACCGGTTCTGCTGACATTGTCGTGACTGGTGGAGCTGAGTCCATGTCCAACGTCCCATACTATCTTCCTAGCGCACGTTCTGGGGCAAGGTATGGCGATGCTTCCATGGTTGATGGTTTGCAAAAGGATGGGCTTTTGGATGCCTACGAGCAAAAATTGATGGGTGTAGCCGCTGAAAAATGCGCCAAGGATCACGGCATTTCTAGGGATGAGCAAGACGAGTTTGCAAAGAACTCGTATTTAAAAGCGCAAAAGGCTCAATCTCAGGGCAAGTTTGACTCTGAGATTGCCCCTGTTACCATCAAGGGTTCACGCGGGAAACCAGATGTTGTTATTTCCAAAGACGAGGAGCCCGGCAACTTTGATGAAAAGCGTCTCAAGTCATCAAGAACCGTTTTCCAAAAGGAAAACGGAACTGTCACCGCCGTTAATGCATCCAAATTGAATGACGGAGGTGCGGCTCTCATCTTGGTGTCCGAGGCCAAGGTGAAAGAGTTGGGATTGCACCCAATTGCACGGATTTCCGGTTGGGGTGAGGCCGAAAGATCCCCAATGGACTTCACCATTGCCCCTTCTTTGGCCGTTCCAAAGGCTTTGAAGTTTGCGAAGCTCTCATATGACGATGTTGACTATTACGAGTTCAACGAGGCATTTTCTGTTGTCGGATTGGCCAACGCGCAACTCTGTGGCTTGCCCCAAGAAAAAGTGAACATTTACGGTGGCGCCGTTGCTTTGGGCCACCCATTAGGATGTTCTGGTGCGAGAATCATTGTCACGTTGCTCTCGATTTTGTCTCAGGAGGGTGGCAGAATCGGTGTTACCGGGATTTGCAATGGTGGAGGTGGTGCATCTGCGCTTGTCGTAGAGAGACTCGACAACGAGGCCAGATTGTGAGCGCTCGGACGGTGAATCACAAATTGAAACCAAACATATATTCAATGCATATCTGACACCGTGTATTGAAGATTGAATTTGAAGATTGTTTTAATTAGAGTTGTAGTGCGCTATTTGTGGAAGCTGCAGTGATGATGAAACCAAATCTGGATACCGAGTAATAAGGTGGCCCAAAGAAGATCACGCAAACTAAGGGGTCAGTCAAAGCTACTTCATACTTACCTAAAGAAATGTTTGTTTAATGCAAATGAAACCCCATCAGAATGATAAGTATATGTATAGAGCATAAGGTACTGCAAACCCACTTCCGACCATCAAGGGGATCCGTCGCTGATTCAAAGGATCATTATCGACATTAGCTCACACCTCTCATGGAAAGGAAGATCGTTAAAAAGTCTAAATGATGTCAATGTGGCGCTTTTCTAGTTGGTGGGTGGTCCAAATCCACAGCTGTGCTGCATAGTCCATGTTCGATGCTACCAGCGAAGGAGCTGTCTCTTGAAAAAGGTTGTAGTGTGTGCCACTGTTTTCCTTTGGCGTGAGGGCAGGATCAAGACAACACTTAAACACAGCTTGAGCTCCTTTCTCTATACTAACGCCAAAGACAAATGAGAAGATTTGGAAAAGACACCAGAAAAGGCTTCCAATTATTGGAAGCCGCGTCCAGTACGAAAAATAGTCGGTACTCATAATGACCCCTGGTTGGACCGACATGCAAATGAGGCGAGGGTTACGAAGCGCGAGCATCTTCATGAAATGGATCCCCGCCGTTTTCGCAATTGCATATCTGATCCAAGTAAACACAGCATTGGGCCGGTAAGGGAAGCGCGTGCTAAGATTCATGTATCTCAAAACGAAGCGGTGTGTCACCGAGGTGATGTAAATGATGCGAGGAGATCCCGCATTCGGGTAAAAGTCCACCGTGCGTTCCATGAGCGGAAGTAACTTCGTGGTAAGAAGAAAAGGCGCCACATAGTTTGTCTGTAGCTGTAGCTCAAACCCATCAAGGGTGACCGTGTATGGCAGAAACGAGTTTCCCGCGTTATTAATGAGCAAGTTAAGGTTTTTTTCACGGCTCTGGAAATGAGATACGGCAGCGAGCACGGAAGAGAGACTCGAAAGGTCCATTTCGAGAAAGTGTAGCTCACCTACGAACCGAGACGCTTTTTCAGCGGCTGAATATTGCGATACAGTATAGCGGGCTTCATCAGTCAAGTTCTCTATCAGCTTCGTGCACCTGGTCTTCGACCGTCCAGCGATATAGACCACGTACCCGTGCAAATACAAGTGGAGCACACAAAAATAGCCCATCCCCGAGTTTCCAGCGGTTATAAGGGCGATTTTTCGCTCTGCTTTTGGATCCACATAGGGAAGAGACTGCGGGTCGAAACTCATGCGAATCAGATAAGGAGTCGAAGAGATAATAGTGGCAGCGAGGGCTTTCTATTTCAAAGTCAAAGTTCCTTCCAGACCGTCCTTGTTCTCTGCTTTTCAAATAATAAAATGAGATGAATTAAATGAATTTCTCTCACCAGATCGACACTGACGAGATTTGGACCAGTTGACTGCCCGGCAAAGTTTCAGATTAAGGATCCGACCATGGGTTAAATGGCGAAATTAAGGCTTACGCGTGGGACCTAGCGAGCATCCGACACCTAACAGCCTTAGACTTAAGAAAAGCGCAACTACACTTGACGGAGTCACAAGAATCAGAAACAGTGAGCCAGTTCACACATTACGTTTCCGTGTGGGGATTGAAGCCTCAAATTTAAAAACTTAGTCTTTCTTTTGGGACCTTAGTGCTTTTTTCTTCTTTCAATGGCTATATTCATGGTGATATTCTCGTGTGAGCATGGAATTCTCGGCACTATCTTTAGATCGCAGCCGGTGTGTACTTCCTTCCAACGTATGCATGTAACAGCGCGAGCCGAAGTTACCGACATGCAATTGAGGCAACACACTTGGTGGACTTTTTTCGATAACATTACACGAGGAAGCAGCTTGGTATAACGAAACGCAGTGTGATGTTCTGTAATAGTTTGGTAAATTGTTTATTAATAGACTTTAACTGATCACTTCTACGTACAAGTCAGCAACTCCCTTATATACCCAATTGGCTCACGATCAACTTGTTCAACTCGCCCGGTGTGCCCGATTCACAGTCAATGGCGAGCGCCTTACCCCCATTCTTCACCAATTCTTCAGACTTCGGGATCTCCATGATATCGAACTGAGACTGAACCATGTTCAGCTTCAAGAAATGGTGCTCTCTTGCAGCCACACGCTTCATGATGTTCTGGTATGGTGCATGGAGAAACACAAAACGAAAGTCGGCTTCTGGGCCTTTCTCAGCAAGAAAATCCCGGTACGCTTTTTTTAACATCGAGCACGACGTGACACAGAGACCGCTCTTGTTAGAAGCCTCACATGCTTTCTCGGCGCTTGTTCTACCTATCGTCTCTAACCATCCCCATCTATCTTCATCTGTAAGTGGCTCGCCTCTGGACATTTTCTCCACATTGGCTTTCGGATGCAAATCGTCACCCTCCACGTACGGGCAGTTATAGTACTTCGAAAGAAGCGATGCCATGGTGGTCTTTCCTGTTCCAGAAGGACCCCCAACGATAATGACTAATGGCATGATCAAAGTAAAAGTATGATTAATATATGAGAATGATCAAAAAGTCTCCAAAAAAAAAATCGAGACATTCTCCGAAAACAGCGGCTGAGCCGCTGGGGTAATGTGGGGGTGCACACTCGCACGCGTGGGGGGGTCGCACACACAAGAAAAGAGAAGAAAATTGTAGAGCAAGAAACTTGTCATTTTTTAAAGTTACTAAGATTCATCGAATTTCTCTATTTACAAGACCTTATTACTATCGTCTATTCTTCTCAAGTGGGTTTTTCCCTTCTGCTTTCGCCACAATCCGTAGGCATGCCAATTCCTCGTCAATTCTCTTTTCGATCAACGTTTTAATCTCTCCAGCGCTTTCCTTGTCAACAAATATAGTAGGCCACCTCTGAGAGAGCCACATAAAGACCAAGACTATTTTGTGGTTCTTCTCCAACTCTGTGAGCACTTCAACGATTCGCGTAGAAGAATTGTTCACCGAGGGTGCATCATTGAGAATTCTCGTTGAGAGAAAATTAAGATCGAATACTGATTTCGATGTGATTGTAGCAATGCACTCGAAAAACTGCAATGTTTGTTCGATTACCTCCCGGTCTGCTTTGGTAAGATTGACCGGAACCTGTGCTAGCCTCAACTGGTCCTCTATCGTTATACGCGAGTCAAGCGCTCGGGAACAAATGAGCAGGATTACCTGAGTCTGGTGCTCAAAATCACTTAAGAAAAAGTCCTTTAAGTCCTTGTGCTTAAGCGATTTGTAAAAATGGTCGACTCCTTTTTTGTATGATGTGGGTTTTCGGAAACTGGAGAGGTATTCAGACCAGAATTCACTTGAAGGCCAGATACATGCTTTGCTTATATCTGCAATGGGCATTTTCATACTTTTATCCACGAAGCGAAGTTCCTTATGTTTGAATGTTGTAACAAACCCCTCCAGTTCCCCTTCTTCAGAGGAATACCTTCCTGCTCGTCCAGCAATTTGCTTAACATTTGACACGCTCAAATCCACAGTGGTGTGTCCATCATATTTCAGCGTTGTCCAGAACACGATCCGTTTAATCTTCAAATTAAGTCCCATTCCGATCGCGTCTGACGCTACTAACACGTCATATTCTCCGTTGTTGAACTTATATGATTCCTGTGAGCGAATTTCAGGGGGAAGCGCCCCGTAAATAACCCCTACTTTGAGCGAGGTGCTATTTTCAATCTGGCACTTCAATTCCAAAATTTTACGCTTGGAAAACGCCACGAGACAATCCCCCTTCTTGAGCTTTTTGAAACTTCCCACGGCTTTAGATAGCATCGTTAGTTTTCCTTTTCTCTCATACCGCTTGATGACAAGTTCTTCCCCGGTGGTTTTTAAAAGCAGCCTTACCAAGTTCACAGCACTCTCTTCACCGCACAAATGGAGCTCTTTTGCCTGTACACCCAAAAGAGCAGAGGTCCATGCAGAACCCCTTTTGGAGTCTGCAATCATTTGAATCTCATCAATGATACAAATGTCCATTTTTTTGTGTAGCGGAATCATTTCTATCGTGCCTGAAGAAAGCTCTGAAACATTTCCGAATGCATCAAGAGAGGGAACGACCTCTTCCCCAGTGATTAAATTGCAGCTGATATTTTGGCTTTGAAACTTCTCATAAATCTCTCTTGCTAATAGTCTAAGAGGACCCGCATAATATCCAGATTTAGCCTTAGCAAAAGCTTGTAAGGAATTATAAGTCTTCCCGCTATTTGTGGGGCCAACGTGCATTATGACTTTTCTTTTCATCTTTCTAGCGTCCGGAAACCAGTCACTAGGCCTTGAGATGTCCCAGTTCATATTTACCTGGATTGGTTTGGAAGCAGATAGGACCTCAGACTCGAGGCAGTGCTGGTGATATAAGTCCGTGAGAATATCAGTGAGAATATCAGTGAGAGCATTTGCTCCAGAAGCATGGCCCAAAAATTGCTGGAGCTCTCTGGGGTATGACCCCATATAAATCAGTTGTATGATATCAGGTGCATTTTCCGGTTGTGGCTTGAAATAATGGGTTAGTGAGATGGGCACCTTTCCGAGCAATTTCAGCTGGTTGATCTTTTCGTCGTGTTTTTTAATAGACTGCCAAAGGCTGTGCTTGAATGACGCTAGAAGGGACAGAGCTTCCAGTTTACTTAACTTGTTTAAGTCTTCATGCGGAATTGCGAGCTTTTGTTTTAGAAGCTTCGTTTTTAGCTGCTCCAAAGATGATTCAGTGAATTGTTGAAGTTGCAATACGGAAGGTCGGTTGCCACCGGTTGCCGTAGAATACAGTTGTTGTAATCTTCTGACATTCTTTGAATGTAGAGGATTTGAGAGCCACCTAAGGAAACGAAAGTCCGATCGAAGCCCTCCGAAACTAATCATCGATTGCCACACAAGCGAAAAATGGAGGTGATAGTAATGGGTAACTTATTTATGACATAAGCTGCGCACACGGTATATTGGGGTGATGACCACGCGGTTATGGGTGATGAGACAGCTATATGAAAGACGGGGTTCAGAAGTGAGTGGGCTAATGAAAAATCAATAAAGTCAATCGCCAAAGAACTAAAAAGGAAGTTGACAAAGTGAACTAAACAAATTTTGTTTTTAATGCTTTCGGTGAGTACCTCTTCTTTTTAGCCTACTGAATGGCCAGAAAAAGTGGGTCTATTGTGAACCTACATTACAGTGTTCAGGCTTAAAATCTCTGAATGTTTGGAAGATGCGAAACTCATTGCTGAGTCAGAAGACTTTGAATTCATCTTTGTTATGACAATCAGTACATATCTTGAAAGACATTTCAAATAACTTTTGTTTTGGCCTGCTTAGAATACAATTCTTATGTATGAATCCATTTCGATTTTTCTTTCTGCAATCTTTTATTGCATTGCTTTTCCCTCGTCGATTGCAAAATCGTGTTCAAGACGTGGAGGCGAGCTCGATAAACAGAACTGCTTAGGCATCATCATAACGATTAATGTTACAAATCACTAAATAAATCTGAGCCCGAGATTCAGAAAACTCAATCTTGTTTTTTGTCTCTTCTTTCTATCCGGACTTGGAATGAAACAACTCTCGATCAGCATTGCAACCACCGATTAGGAGTGCACATATTCATCTCACAGTATCGCTCCCAACACGAAGTTACATCATGGACTCATCTTACAGTGATTTAATATAGGTTAGGTTCACCATCGGATGTCAGTTGCCGCTTCTAAGCGTCAGGAGCAAAATGAAACTGCTCAATTGGCGGCTCACTTTAATGAATTCTACTTGCAGATAATCCTGCCTAGCAATTCCCAAATAGGCAACTACCGGATTCTAAAAGAGATTGGCGAAGGCGCATTTGGCAAGGTTTATTTGGCTGAACATGTGTTGTTGCAATGTCAAGTGGTTCTTAAATGTGGCCTTCTTGAAGATCCCAACATAGTCAGGGAGATTTATTACCACAAAGAGCTCCGCCATCGCAATATTGTGAAGTTGTATGAAGTTATTAAGACCGAAACGCACTTATGGATGGTCTTGGAGTACTGTGAGGGCAACGAGCTTTACTATCACATTTACGAGAAGCGTCGGCTTGATATTTCGTCTTGCAAAAATTACTTCTATCAAATTGTGGAGGCCATTCGGTACGTTCACTCGCTCAATTTAGCACACCGTGATTTGAAACTAGAGAACATTTTGATGGCTGATGCTGAGAAAACCGTTGTAAAGCTCACAGATTTCGGGTTTGTACGAGAGTTCAACCCGTATAGACGTTCCCTTCTCTCGACCGTCTGTGGTACGACCTCTTATATGGCACCCGAAGTATTGAATAACGAAAAGTACTCTGGATTTGCAATTGATGTTTGGTCCATGGGTATCATCCTTTATGCAATGGCGTATGGCCAACTACCTTTTGACGAGGATGATGATATGAAGACGAGATTAAAGATCATCAGTGAAGAGCCCAAGTATCACGAGTTTGTGCCGCATGACTTGAACGTCCTTTTGCAACAGATGCTTTCTAAAGATCCATCAAAGAGACCCAGTGTGTCAGAGATTCTTAATTCCGCTTTCTTGATCGATTTGACAAATATTCGGTCGCAGCGCAGAAGCTCTGGCATGACTGATACCGATTCCATTGTGTCAATTAATCAATACTACAATATTCACGCAATGCCTTTTCAGTCGCGGATGGAAAAGGACCTTCTCAAAAAGTTGCGGAAAGCAAACATTGACATCGAAGCGTTGATAACTTCGAAAATGAATGGTCACGCCAATTCACTTACGGCATACTACGATCTTGCATTGAAAACTGAGTTTGAGAAGCAGAAGCGACGGAAAGTGAGGAAAAAGCGCTACTATGAGGCTAAACAACAGTTGCGTCGATCTAAAAAGCGGGTCAAAAGTGTTTTGTCGTTATCAGACCAAGCCAATGAAGACCATCCGCTTGAAAAGATCCTCACCTCCTTGAGCATAACGTCCAACAAAAATGAGCATTCACCATCAATGTCCAATATGACAAGAAGATCCAGTGATAACATCACGCAATCCACACAAATTCAACGCAGAATCTCTTTCCTGAAGGCTGCAGTCAGCAACAATAATGCCGTTGATCAGAACGGCAGCTTTATTGGAAAGGCTAATGGGGATATCGTCCTGACCCCTTTAGAAAGATCCGTATCATTCTACATGGACGATCAAAGAGGCTCAGATGCCCCATATCAACTGGGGCTGGTTCCAAAAGGCAAGAGTAAACAGATACTAGATCGCCTCCGGTTCTGGAAGAAAACCAAAAGAAAGGATGGCGACTGGAATGTTGCGGATGCCTCCTCATCAATTTCTCAATCATCGACTGACCCGCCCCTGAATAAGAGCGATAATGGAGTTTTAGAAATTAATATAGCTGGGCGCGATCCACTTAAAGCTCAGGCCGATTCCACTCAGAAAGTGAATCTGCGGGCCGGAGAAGCCTCTGATTCCCAAGATGGCCTGAACAAGGGCAATATGAGCATCGATGAATCCACTATAGCGGCTAATCCTGTTGACATAGTCAGTGGCGCGAACGGATTCGAGAATTCTACGAAACGACAACGGCCAGCTTCCGTCATTTCTCAGCTCAGTCAGTATAGTCAGGCAAGTCATTTGTATGCCATGTCTGAATCTGAGCTCGATATGATGGATGGAACAGATCTTGAAGACGACTATTATGATGATGAAGGTACTTATGACTCCTCAATTAACGTGTCACCGCAAGATCTTCACCATCGGGCCACACCATATTCGTCTACTTCTAGGAGTCGAAGGAGGCCTCAGAACCAAAGAATTCCTTCGGATAATCTGATAATTTCGTCAAGCACTAGTGCTACACGGAGAAAGAACCCGCTTTCTCAAGTCTCGTCCAATTCTTCCGATGACAGCAGTGCTATCTTGAGACTAGCAGAAAGAATTGAGGATGGGAACCATGATGCTATCCAGATTTCCAGGCCAATATCTCCTCGCAGCGATTTTGGAAGAGGCCCCTTTGTAAAATCCAGGCTTCATCGGACACTGTCTTCGTCCAAAAATGCGGTGCTACATGGGCTGATAATGGCACCCTCGCCCGTGGTACCTCATCATAAAGAGTCGAGAGTGTCTCGGTCCGTGTCGCCTCCGTTCGGAGGGAAATCAACTCACAAATTCAACGGCTCGGCTCTAAATTCAGCCCACCGACTACGCGTCAATTCTATAAACTCTGATGCCAGCCCGAGTAATGGGATTTCTGGAAGAACAACCTCTCTGCTGCCAAAGGCCTTTCTTAAGTTGCCCTCTCCAGATACACATACGTGGAGACGGGATAGCCCCATATCTACTCCTTCAATCAACGTATTTGAGCGCAAGTTCATCAGTATCAACGAGGAAGAAGAGGATGAGGAAGACCCCAATCAGGCATGAAATTAATTTTCGTTTTTTTGCACCCAGATTTACTAGATCGCACGCACTTCAAAGTTCACACTATGGGGCACGACCGAAATGAGAACGGTCCACAACTCGACATTCTCGCGCACGTGATCCCTGAAAAGTTTTCTCAGCGTTAGTGCAGGCATTACAAGACAAAGGAAATAAAAACGCAACTGGCAGGGCTATTACGTATTAAGAAACTACAAAATGGCCTCCGTTATTGTCGTACAGAACGAGTTGAAAGACTCTATCACAGAGTACGGCCTGATTATTGATGCTATACGCCAAAATACCGAGTTCTCCGCGTCTTTGTCTGGATTTTTGGGTGATGAAATAACTAATAAAAAAGAGTTGGCGGCTAAGATTTGGGCCGGTTCCACGAAGGAGACATTGTCACATTTGAACAACAAGACCTTCGAGCCTGCGTTTTACTTGCTCGTGCATATCATAACCCAGCTCGAGGGGCTTTCTCCAGAGCAAGCGTACCTGAAAGATTCCAAGATTGTGGCGCTTTTGAAAGAATGTACCCCGGTTCAACAACCCTCGTTGAGAGACAGAAACTCGCTCAGATCAACCACAATCTTGTCTGCATTCAACACATTTTTCAACTTGTTGCCATCCAACTCACCTCATAGAATCGACATCATCGAGAGCATCTTGTCCATCGTTTCCAAGACGCAGGTAAGCTTCGATTTGATCCTGTCGTCTATTGGCGACAATTTACTCCATTGGTTGAAATTGGCAAATGCGTCCGATAAGCAAATTAGGCAACTCTTTTGGTCGCTCATTGCTTTAGACCCGTGCTTCACTATCAAGTCTTTGCAATTGATTAAAGCTTTTACCTCTCAATACACATTGTCTTTGGACGAGTTGCGCCAGTTGATTAAGTTCGCTTTGTCATCGTCAGTGGTTGATGTTTCTTTCTTGGTTAACAAAAACGTTGCCTCTGCCTTGAAAGAACACTCCTCTGATGACTTGGTGAAGGTCTTCATTGATTATACGCATGGTAATTTAATCACATCAGTACCCTCTTCTTTGACAGAAGAGGTTGTCTACAAGTCTAAAATCTTGGCATTGGCCAGGTTCTTCGTTGAAAATGACAGAGCTAACCAAAACATTTTCAAATATGATGATATACCTCGTGAGTTGGTATCTTCAACGACAGACTTTGAGAAGTTGTTGATTGACTCCATAAAGGCGGGCGTCATGGAAGGTAAGTTGAACCAAGTCGAGGAAACCTTCTGCTTAATCAGAGTCAACAGGCTTATCTTTGCTGGGGATGAGCAGAAGCTTGCACAGGACTGGGATGTTGTCAAGTCAACACTTTTGTGCTGGAAGCACTCTTTGGAAAATATCAACGAGATTGTCGTAAACGCAAAGGATAACATCGTCAACAACAGCAATGCCAATTAAGTATAGGATAATAGAAAGGAATCAAGAGCATATGGAAGTGTAGCAAATGACGAAACAAAATTACAAAACGAAAAAAGGATTTCTTTCTTTCCTGATTTTCTAGGTGAATTATAATTATGTAACAATCATCAATCTCTCTTGCCCTCTAGAACGGTAAGAAACCCACCCACCAAGTGTAACGAACCGCAAACAAACACTTCTGATTCTCTCTTGTCAGCAGCCACACTCTTGATGAACCTGAGAGATGTCTCGATATCAGGAAATATGTGCTTTCTTGCAGAAAGCCCATTCTGTCTATCTAGAGAATCCCATTTACTTGCAAGCTCTTTTTGTATAACCATTTTGTCGACTTCATCCTTTGAATTGTTCATCGACACCAAGTCGTTATTATAGCTTCCGTCCGACCACGTAATATTGGTCGTGAAAATTACATGGTCGAATTTCACCCTGGAATTCAAAATAATCACCTCGTACAATTTTCCCAATAACTCCTTCGCATTCTCACGGCTTTGTTGATTGAACAAGAGAATCTTGGACTTTTCTACCGCCGCAGAAGCCCCAACGTACCATGTGGAAGCAACATCTATAGATTCCATTGTGTGTGCACCATCAATAAACCACGAAATTCCCTCAAAATTTGGAAAATCTTTAATTTTTTGACACCTTCCGTCCCAGCGAGCGGATGCAAGACCAGTAATGAACTCATCGGGAAGATCATTCACATTAATATCCGCTATTCTCATAAATTTGAGGTGTGTTTGAGCTGCTTTGACTGCAACAGCCGCGTTATACCTTTGAAAATCACCAGCAAGGCCTAATTTAAGATCTCTAGGGATTAAGCTCTCCGGCACCACGTCATAGCTTGAAACATCAGTTTCATTGGCCACTTTCTCCACGATTTCTAGTGAGTGTGGATACTCGCATTGTTCGCTGACAAGAGCCGGACAGTTGGTCTTGAAAATCCCAGCCTTATTCCATGCAATGGACTCGATAGTATTGCCCAACATGTGCGTGTGGTCGATCCCCAAAGATGTGATTGCAGCTACGGTTGGCTGTTCAATAATGTTGGTGGAATCATACCTACCGCCAACACCTACCTCATAAATAGCCGTGTCGACTCCTTCGGAGATAAAAACATGAAACGATAACACAGTCAAGTACTTAAAGTACATTGGTTTCACCGTGTCTGAGGGCTGTAGGGTGGGGAATAGTGTTGGGTCGCTCAGTGTCTCTGAAAGTCGGTCCCAAACTTCGAAAAAGTATTTGGTAAATTTTGACTCAGTGATTGGAGCACCGTTAAGTCTGATTCGTTCTCTTACTGACTTCAAGTGTGGGGACGTGAAAAGTCCAATTTTATTGATGTGGCCAGTGTACCGATACTGAGATAGAATCGACTCTGTGAAAGCGCAAGTGGAACCTTTGCCCTTGGTACCAGTGACATGTATTATATTCAACAGATTGAAGTCTTGCGGCAGGTATCCTAATCTCCTTGTATACTCCCTCACTTCGTTGAGTGATAATTCACTGCGCTTTAGAGGCGAGATCTTCAGTGTTCTAGCGGCTTCAATAGCAGCATGATTTGATTGTAAGCTATTAAGAAGAGTTATTGCCTCTTTGTAAGTTCGAGGACCACGCATTGGTTCAAATGTATAATTCATTTGCTTAGTTGTAGGGTCGGATCAATTCAGTTTAGTGCAATATTAAGAGGTCCGCTTTTCGCGATCACGCACCACTGATCGTGTTGTGTATTAGCCGATGTATCTCGTGACTTGGAAATAACAGAGGGTTTAATTTGGGGTGTTTTTCACTATTTTTTTTTGAATGATTACTCTTGAAGTGTTTCTTCTATGTGAACTCTGAATCTTTGAATCGTCGTCGTAAGCAGAACAGGATACCGTTCCCTTATCTTTTTTGCGCCGGGGTTTGTCTTGCTGAATGAAAAGTCTTCTTAAAATCCAAATTTATGCGGGATTTTTTTGACAAATAAGTGTTCTCAAAATTAAAATTCGGCTCGGAAAAAATACATAAATTAATTTTCACGAAATTTAAGACCTTGACTTCTTTTTATAATTTAGGGGGAAAGCATAATTCTTCAAAGAAGCCTAACTATCATGACGCCTTTGTGCTACAAGAAGGTCTAGCCCGAATGAGAAGCGCTGGACATAGGCAGAGTAGACATCGCAAACCAACGAAAGCAAGTGCAATGACGCACTTGAAAAATTTTTATGATGTCTAGTCAAAAAATCTGCCAGTATTTTAAGCTTTTGAGATGGTTTGAAGGCTTCAATATGTTCTGTCAAAATTATTATCCACTTATGATCTACTTACTACAACTAATCTTCCCGGTTCCACACCAAGCTGTTTCTTGCCAACTGCACGTGACATCATCACGTGACAGTGGCCAGAATGAGTCAGCCGGACTCCCGTGCCTCATCTTTCACCAAAACTTGACGTAGTTAATCTCCAAATCATCTTTCAACACATCAAATCCTGAAACGGAAAGTTCAACACCTTTTCTCAACCAAGATTTGCGTCAAGACACGCCCATTTATTTACTTCATCCGATATATTCTAATAAGACCATAATTTTGACAGCTGTGATGTTTTACTAGGGTAACGGACTCGGCTGCGCTTAAAGACATCTTGACTGAACATTATTAATTTTAACCCAAAAATTTGTGCTTGTTTTGTCTTTTACCGTTGAATCCTCTGAGAAAAAAGGACTGAGGGGATCATAATAAGAACCATCTTGACGTTCATCAAGGTACAGGTGGTAATACTCCATAATTCATATTCACGTTGGCTAAGATGGTAGCGGTAAACGAAGATTTCATGAACACGAAGCTGAGACCTGCTCATTCCCGAATCGAGGGGAGAAAAGGCTCTTTTAGTAATTTATCTGAATTTCCATCCTCATCAAAAAATGCAGATGTGGCCGAAAGTAAAACACCTTCACCAGCCCTGAATTACCCCATAACCGATTTAATTAATCTGCCTGGTGAACCTACGAAGATTGAAGGCAAACAAAAACTACCAACATATCATGACATGCCACTTCTCATATCTGACCACGATGGCGAAGACTCAGAGGGTGAGATTATTGATGGAGTGAAGAATATCACCAGCAAACAATACGAGCAACTGAATCACAGCTTATCTGCGACGCAAGAGGTAAAGAAATCGATTAAAGAGGAGAGAATAGAGAATGACCTAATTCCAAAAACAATGCATGAGCCAATAAAAAATAACTCCTTGAACTCAGACTCTCAACAACAAGCGCAATTGGATGGCGAAAGTCAAGCTTGTAACGCTCTAATATCAATTTCGGAAAGCAAATCAAGACCTTCTACGATGAGCATTGAAGCCTTCAATTGTGAGAGAAGCCGAGTAATGAAAATTGTTGTGAAGTATGTGGCGATGAAGATCACCAACTCATTCCCACCACAATCGTCGCGTACTATCGATTTTAATGAGATGCCTTTGGATGAGTTTCTTATGATCTTAATCAGTCGACTTCAGTTGTCACTACCTCTGTTCATGAAGGGAATCATATACTTGTTCAGGTATATGGACATCATATACCTTTTGCGATATGTCAACCAGTCTAACAACTTTGCAAATTATACTGATATGGGTTATGGGCTCAAAAAGTTGATTATTGGTTGCTATAGATTGGTGTTGGCGCGTGAGCGAAAGACGAAAGATTGGAGCAGCATTACCGGGTTGAAGAACGCTCAAATTAATGACATTGTCCGGACAGTGGTGGGCAGACTTAACGGTAAATTGTTGATCAAGCCAATCGAATTGGTCAGATTGAGGAGCGAGATTTTTCGATTCGTGACAATGGTGACGAAATCGGTAGAGAGCATGTAATTTATAAATGACAGAAGTGTGTAACGATTTGTTTCATAATTTACGTGAATCACGATTGAATTTAACGATAGTTAATGCGAATGAACGTTTTTTAAGTCTGATACTTCTTCTGAACGCTTGGCTCGAACATGATGACAAATAACAACACACCAGCCGAGTCGAGAATTCAGCTCCTTGAAATCATGCAGAAGACGCGCAATTGCTCACTGCTCACACCACACCACAATGCCAGGCGCGCTCCTCGCCGTAATGACTCATTCTTTACAGGACGCTTCGCATGCATAGCGGTTCACTCAGGTGATCAATCCGCGCGTATTCAGTGACAGTGGGAGAAGGCGACACAACACATAGCAAACAGAAAAAAATTCGAAAGAAAGCCATTCAGGCCCATCAAGTCATTTACCAACCATTATCACTCACTAGAGGTGAGTGGTGAAATCCTAAATACTTTTGTCCCATCATTTCAGATCGAAACAGGTCCTGGCTATGGTGCAAACTAACTCTAGTTAGTGGTTTGAGGTGGTCGCAACGGTGCCAGTTAGGTCCCTTCTTATAAGTATGAGTCATTGTCCGACGGCGCAGGTGCAGAACACCGGCACCAGTCCGGCAATAGCGCACTTATCAGTCACAATCGGTGGTGATGCAGGACTGCCGTCGGAGTGTCTTGCAGAATATGTCCAAAAATTTTTCACCCAACAGTATAAATGTCCCTTGAAATGCCCTCAACAATTCTTTGCTTTTTCCTGCTTTTCCCAATCAATCGGAAATTATTACCATGTCTGGAAATCCTTATGGCCCTAACCCACATGACTTTTTGTCGAACGTGAACAAGTTTGAGGTAATTGAGTCCACCTTGAGAGAAGGTGAACAATTTGCCAATGCGTTTTTCACCACGGAGAAGAAGATCGAGATCGCTAAGGCATTGGATGATTTCGGTGTCGACTACATTGAGTTGACATCTCCCGTCGCTTCCGAGCAGTCGAGAAAAGACTGTGAAGCGATTTGCAAGTTGGGGTTGAAGGCCAAGATCTTGACCCATATTCGTTGCCATATGGATGACGCGAAGGTTGCGGTGGAAACCGGTGTTGACGGAGTCGACGTCGTTATCGGCACATCACAATTTTTAAGAAAGTATTCTCATGGAAAGGATATGAACTATATTGCCGAGTCCGCAATCCAGGTAATTGAGTTTGTCAAGTCCAAGGGAATCGAAATTCGGTTTTCTTCTGAGGATTCGTTTAGGTCTGATATTGTTGACTTGCTCAATATCTACAAGACGGTAAACAAGATTGGTGTTAACAGAGTCGGTATCGCCGACACTGTGGGATGCGCCAACCCCAGACAAGTATATGAGTTAGTGAAGACATTGAAGTCGGTGGTGTCATGTGACATTGAATGTCACTTTCACAACGACACCGGTTGCGCAATTGCTAATGCTTACACTGCCTTGGAAGCTGGAGCTAAGTTGATTGATACCTCTGTCTTGGGAATTGGTGAGAGAAACGGAATTACTCCTTTGGGTGCGTTGATGGCAAGAATGATCACCGCCGACAGAGAATACGTTTTGGGCAAGTACAAGTTGCATAAGTTGAGAGACTTGGAGAACTTGGTGGCGGATGCTGTCCAGGTGAACATTCCATTTAACAACCCGATCACTGGTTTCTGCGCCTTCACTCACAAGGCCGGAATCCACGCCAAGGCCATTCTCGCAAACCCATCGACATACGAGATCTTGAACCCAGAAGACTTTGGTTTGACGAGGTACATTCATTTCGCCAACAGATTAACTGGGTGGAATGCTATCAAGAGCAGAGTTGACCAGTTAAACATCACTTTGACCGACGATCAGTGCAAGGAAGTGACAAATAAGATTAAGTTGTTGGGAGATGTTAGACAGTTGAACATTGACGATGTTGACTCTATCATCAAGGACTTCCATAACGAAGTGTCCACTCCAGGTTTAAAGCCTTCTAACGGCGAGCCTGTGCCTGATATGGGTGAGCCGGCATCTAAGAAACAGAAATCTGAGTAAAACTCTCTGTACATTGGCTCATTTTTGAGCGCAGATTTTTCTGGTGCTGTTTCATCTTCTCACGAATGTCATGTGGAGTTACAGTTTCCTCTTCGAACCAAAAACTACGATAAATTTTTCAAACATTGCATTTCCATAGCGCTTGGCCGAAGTGTCTGGCCCGGGATTTTCAACTTCATTTCATTTTCATGAGGAATATTTTCCTTCTTACAATATTTATTTGCAATAAAGAGTCTTGCTTATTATAACTTAAATCGTATCCTCATGACGAGCGTTTGGCAAAGAAGTGTGTAGTTCCGCGGGTGAGCGTCGACCCCGCAAAACCTCTTCACCTCGTGAACCGGTCCGATCTGTTAGTAATTACCCCACAACTTTTTGACTCCCAACAAACCGCCCACATTAGACTCTTTTTCTTCCTAACATTCATACTTTTGACACAATGCCTATTCCTTTAACCCAAACGGGATACGGATTCGTACGGGGTTCCAAGGAAATTAATAAATTTTCAAGTTTACCAGTGCTTGTCCCAGAAGGTAACCAGGTTCTTTTAAAAATTGAGGCGGCGGGCTTATGTAGATCCGACCACCATATCCTTATTTCACAAAGTCCTGGATGCCCAGATAAAATGGTGATGGGCCATGAAATCTGCGGATCAATTGCTAAAGCAGGGGATGCAATCGCAAACGACCCAAAGTATAGGGCAGGTGCTCGGTTCTGTATGTTTATCTCTGATGCTTGTGGTACTTGCAACAATTGCAGGGAGGGTTCGGATAATCATTGTAAGACTAATAAATCCAAAGGATATGGAATCACACAAAATGGTGGGTTTCAAGAGTACCTCTTAGTGGAAAACCCGCGAAGTATGATACCCATACCTGACTCCGTAAGTTTTGAAGCTGCTGCTTCTGCGACTGATGCGGTTTTAACACCGTTTCATGCAATAATGAAGGTGAAAGAAAGACTTAGTCCGACCAGCAAAGTCTTGGTTCTTGGTGCTGGGGGATTGGGACTTCATGCACTACAAATCTTGCAGAACTTTGGATGCACGATAGTTTGTGTTGACCAGAAGAGAGAAAATGAAAGCTTGGTAAAAAATCTAGGTGCGCACGAGTTTCACACTTCGTTCGAAAGCATTCTGCATGACAAAGAGTCATTTGATGTCTGTTTTGATTTTATTGGCAACCAATTTAGCGTTGATTGCTGCTGTGATTTCATCGGTGATAATGGAAAGATAGTGATCGTTGGCATGGGCAAGCTGCAGATCACATACCCAAATTATGATTTGGCTCGCAGAGAAATCGAAATTGTGTTCAATTTTGGAGGTAATTCAAGGGAGCAAGAGGAAGTATTAAAATGGATCGAAGAGGGTAAAATAGTCCCCGTAGTGGAGACCAGGCCCATGGACCAGTTGCCAGATTATATGAACAAAATGAAAGAAGGCAAAATTGTAGGAAGAATTGCGTTCAAGCCGATGGCAAAGTTGTAACTGCACATGTTTCATATGTTTTGTTGTTTTGTGTATTATCATGTCAAATAAATGAATGAACATAGGTTTTTCATCGCCGAGACACGGATGTCCTCGCCTCGAACGAGTCACGTGAGCCGAGGCAATTCTTGGGCTTGTGGGTACGTTTTCGAAAACCAGAGTGTCGTCGCTGCCCAGTATCATACAATTCTTAATTGTTTCTAAAATGGCTAAGAAAGTTGGTGAAAATTCAAAAAAAGCTGCCGGAAACGCCAGAAAGGCTGAGGCTGCAAATAAGAAGCGGTCTGAGGCGGAGCAAGCAAAAGAGGCAGTCGAGGCAGCTCAGTGGGAGGACGGTGCCAAGAAAGGAGGAAAGAAAAAAGAAGACGCTCTATTCAAGAAGGAAGAAGCAGCACGGAAAAAAGCAGAAAGAGATTTACTTCTAGCTGCGGAAGAGTCGGCGTTACCACTGAAGCCTTTAAGTAGTAAGCAGAGAGGTTCAGCAAAGGTTGCAGCCAAAAGAACCGGGAAAATCGACGATTTCTTGGACTTTAGCTCCAGTACACCCGAATTGTCAGCATCGGGTCTAGACGATGCTTTGTCTGCGTTGGCGTTGACTGGAAGGGACGCCGGTGTTAGCTCGAAGGATATCGACAGGCATCCGGAGAGAAGGGTCAAGGCTGCTTATTCTGCATACGAGGAAAGGAGATTGCCCGAAATGAGAAAGGAAAACCCGGGGTTACGCTTGCAACAAATCAAACAGTTGCTCTTCAAGGAGTTCCAGAAATCTGACGAGAATCCTATGAACCAGGACACGATTGTGCTGTACAATGCTAGCAGGGATGACGTGGAGCTGAAGAAGGCAGAGGTACGCTCCCAGAGAGAGAAAAAGTTTATGTAGAGTATTACGAAAAACATACGCTGAACTGTCGTGTGAGTAAGTTTCGAAGAGAAAATTAGTTATATTCAGTGCCCGTCTCGGCTCGATGGGCGTTCTAGACGGATGCAGATTCACAAAATACAGAATGAAGACGATGACTTTGATTAACTCGACAACACTAGAATAGATAGTTTCCTTACTTTCTCCTTTTGAAAAAGTCGGTGGATTCACAGAAATGAGATATGCCACCACTTGTCGGGTTGCGCATTCTTAGGGTCCAAAGGTCCGACAATCTGCGGACGCATCACAATGAAGAGTAACTGATATCGGAAAAAGATCACGGAGATACACAAATGAAACTTCCACAACCACTCAATCATAGTTTATTTGCTTAATCTGTTTTTCTATCTTGAGTCACCATTTTTTTTGGGGGTCACATTTGCCTGGTTGGTGACGTGAGCGCTGCCCAAAACACGTCTATCTATCCGAGCTATACATGAAAAAGATATGCATGAAAATCATAGTGCGTAAGCACTTATCTCTAGCAACAAGTGCATGAAAAAATACATTTGTTTTCAGCGAATCGAGACCTGCTACACTATTATCAGTTGAAAATATTTGCTGCTCACGAATATCGATTAGAACCAAACGTGTTCCGTTTTCCTTAAATGGTTGATGTTTTTTTCTGGCGCACGGTGCACTCCATTCGGGAGCGCGTTCGCAGATGCGTCAGAGTATATAAGCGCCAGTATTTCTCGCAAACTTCCGTACACATGATATCAGTCGTTAGTGGGTTTAGCTGGTGCCCTTTTTTCTTAGACAAGCCGCAAAGCAACCAAAACTTGGCATTATATCGCAATACCGCGTTCGGATAAACGGCTTCGGGATCGCTGAAAAAAAAAAAGAAACATCGACGTCATTTATTCAATTCCATCAAGGCTTCATAATCACTGCATTTTAATAAGCGATGTCGCGATTAGATCGCCTTGTCATTTTACTAGAGACCGGGTCGACACCTTTCATACGGAATACCGCAGCAGATCAGCTTTCCGACCTCGCAAAGAGCCACCCAGAAGATATTATTTCCTTGTTGGGCAGGGTATATCCTTTTTTAAAAAGTGCAACATGGGAAACCAGGATTGCCGCCGCTCGCGCATTTGGTGGGATTGTGAATCACGCCCCAAAATGGGACCCGAACTCAGAAGCATCCATAGAAAAAGAGAAACAATTTCAAAAAATCGATGATTCCAGCGCTGCCAAGCAGGAGGAAGAACCTGACGTAAAGCTTGAACAGGATGAGGAGTTGCGCAAATTAAGCGAAAATCTTCTGACCCTCGTCACATTTGAAGCATGGGACTTACCACAACTCCTCAAAAGCGGGAAAAAGCTTCTAGCTTCTGAAGGGCTCGAGTTTGCTTCCCAGAAAAGTAAATTGCAAAACGTTGCGCTCCTAAATGATTTGAAGAAGCACAAACCCGTGTTGAAAGCAGAAGATGTAAACGGCAATACTGCTGGTGCTGTTGAAGTAAAGATTGAGGAGGAAACTTGCATCAAAGCTGAATCCAGGCTGTCCAATAGCTCTCCTGTGGATGACTCGAGCAGTAAGTCACCGGCTGCTAGTGCGAGATTGAAGGCAATGCATAAAAGACGCGCAAAAGTCAGCGCTAAATCATCTTTGAATAAGACTATTCCTATCGACCTATCTCAACTGTCTGTTTCCAGAAAACTCAGTGAGAACGGTGGACTTGATTCTCCGTCTGAAAATGAAAGTCTAACGCTGTTTGATGTCACAGCTCAACATGGTGGATCTAGGTTAGTCGTGGAGACGAAAGTTTCCGAGTTTTCTCCCTTGATATCTCAACACGCGAAAGTTGTTGGTCTTGTTTGGCAATTCCAGGGTGTCTACGAGCTTCTCTTAAATGACCTTTTTCACAACAGATGGGAGGTTAGACATGGGTCTGCTTTGGGGCTTCGTGAATTAGTCAGGGCACATGGAGATGGAGCCGGGCGGGTCATGAACAAGACCCAACAGGACAACGATGCCAACAATAAGGCAACTTTAGAAGACTTGGCTGTACGTCTCTGTACTCTTTTTGCGTTGGACAGGTTTGCTGACTACGTCAATGATACTGTGGTGGCGCCTGTCAGAGAATCTGGTGCCCAAACCCTTGCGGCCTTACTCCTACATCTCGATATTGAAACCACATTGAAAACTTTTGAAGCACTCAAGAGTCTAGTTTTGCAACCGCAGCAAAGCGACATGGATTCTCCTCGTTTTTGGGAAGCCAAGCATGGGGGCATGCTTGGTGTAAGATATTTTGTCAGTGTCCGCACAGATGTCCTTCTATCGCTGACTGCTCTAATAGATTCTGTGGTGCAGATGGTGCTTCATTGTTTAAGGGAGAGCGAAGATGATGTACAGTCGGTGGCAGCGTTGACGCTAGCTCCCATTGCTAATGAGTTTGTGAAGACAAAAACTGAAGTCGTGAGGTCATTGTTAGAAGTGGTATGGGAATGCCTTTCTAGCTTTGAAGACGACTTATCGGCATCGATCGGCTCGGTGATGGACTTACTTTCAAAACTTTGCACGCATAGCGAGGTGATTCAGATAATGCAGTCGGAGACTTTTCAAACTTCTGGAAATTCTTTTGAGGTATTAGTGCCGAAACTTTTCCCTTTTTTGAGGCATCCAATATCGAATGTGAGAAAAGCAACATTAAAAACTATTCTCGAATTTCTCAAGATTGAAGACCGCACAACGAAACAATGGATTTCCCCCAAGGCACTCAGGTTGTTGTTTCAAAACTTACTAGTTGAACAAAACCCGGAAGTCTTGAGTCTTTCCCAGGAGGTATTCGACAGATTGCTCGCAGAAATCGAAAGCAACGAGAACTTGAAATCCTTAGATCTCTATTTTGCATCTCACTTGCAGCCTCTCATGTCGCTTATAATGACGCCTATCGGAATCGCGAGGCATAACTACCAGATGAACGCTGCCCTTCTTATGAAGCCTTCGGGATTCAATTTTGAGAATAACGAAGTTCCGTGGAACAATGAGACTGAAGGGGATTTTACTAGTGAGAACGTCTCTGCCAGTCATACCAAGCGTGGCAGAAAGAGAAAAGCCGAGGTAAAGTCAAGTGGCATCGAGGACGATCTCAAAATCAACATTGATGCCCCCGTACATAAGGGTGACGTGATGTTTGTTGGCAGCGATATTTTCATTGCAACAAGACTAGCCGCGGCACAGGCCTTTGGGCGAGCGCTTTCCCAAATCAAGGATTGCGGTACGGTCTCAAGAGCACTACAGGCTCTTAAAAAGAACCTCGCCTCTCCTCATGCTACTCCTCGTCTATTCACAGCAATAATTTTGGAAGAGTTTGCAAAATCCACCCAGAAAGATGAATGGAAAGATCTGTTCACATGTTTCACAGAGATACTTATTGATTCTTTGCTGAAAAATAATCAGGTATCTTACTATAGAGAGCTCGTTTCCACTTTGAAAAGTGTGAGGACAGCCTGTTTGCAGCTTTTTGATATTTTCACAAATAAGGGAGGCTTACCACCAGGCAAGCTTCCTCATCTTCCTGTTGTTGTCCAAGGCGAGGCTGGATGTGGAACAGAGGCATTCGGAATTGAAAGTGCGACAAAGATAATCGAAGAAGTTTATCCCAAATTGGTGAAGACTCTTTCAGCCTCAGTCCGAATTTCTGCAAATCAAGCCTTGGAAGACTCGAAGCATAGAATATTAGTGGCATTGGCCGAGGCAAAACTTGCTAGCTCTCAACGATCAGTAAGCATTTTTGCTGCATACTCAGCTGCTGTGTTGGCCCTTAGTGGTGTACCCAAGAAACTTAATCCTATCATCAGATCTTTAATGGATAGTATCAAACAGGAAGAGAGTCCCTTGTTGCACGAGAGAACAGCCCAAACAACTGCGAATCTCATAAGAGATCTCAACAATATAGGAAAGGCGGGTGCCTCCGACAAGATTCTTAAAAACTTGTGCGCTTTTCTTTGCGTTGACACGTCTGAAGTTCCCGAATTCGTTCACAACGGGAAGTTCGAAGATAATATTCTTTCACTAAGGAAAGAGGAAGCAACGAAAGACCCTGCAGAAGTTGCGGCTCACGAAAGAGCTATCCACGCGGCAAAAACGAAACGAAATGGTGCTCTTTTGACGATGGAGAGGATTCTATCATCTTATGGTGATGATCTTTTGAAGGATCTTCCAAAGCTCGGTGAACTTTTATTTTGCCCTCTCCAGCGATTACTGCAGTTTGATGGTGCCACATTAGGGAATGAGGCCGAGGGCCAAAGTATTATTGATGCTTTAGGTGTGCTAAGAGCTATTTTGCCTAAGATGAGTCCGAAGATTCAATTAGAATGTGCTGATGTCTTACCGCAATTACTCTCTGGCATCAAAAGCAAGCTCTCAGTGTTTAGGTACTCTGCTTCAAAGTGTCTCAGCACGCTTTGCTCCGTTTTACCTGCCAAAGTTTTTCCATTCATAGTAAAGTCAGTGCTTCCAATGCTCAACAATTCAAGTGCATTCAGGGAACGGCAAGGTGCTATTGAGACTGTTTATCATGTGGCTAGTACAATGGGGAGTGACATTTTGCCCTATATTGTGTTTTTGATTGTTCCTGTCATGGGAAGAATGAGTGATGCAGATCAAGAGGTGAGAGTCTTGGCTAGCACTACATTCGCATCAATAATCAAACTTGTGCCTTTGGAAGCAGGCATACCAGATCCGCCAGATATGCCAGATGATCTAATGAGCGGAAGAGACCGTGAAAGGGAGTTCATTCTGCAAATGATGGACCCCATGAAGATCGCTCCATTCGAACTACCAGTTGCGATCAAAGCAACTTTACGTAAATACCAACAAGACGGTGTTAATTGGCTCGCTTTTCTCAACAAGTACCACTTACATGGAATATTGTGTGATGACATGGGCCTCGGAAAGACTTTGCAAACGATTTGTATCGTGGCATCAGACCAGCACATTCGAGCTGAAAAGTTTGCTGAAACGAAATCTGATGAGTTCAAGAAAGCTCCAAGTTTAGTGATCTGCCCTCCTTCCTTGACTGGGCACTGGGAGCAGGAGCTCAATCAATACGCACCTCTCTTGAAAGTGGTTGTATATGCTGGAGGTCCAACGGTCAGAGCGAGCATCAGACCTCGTATTTTCGATGCGGATGTGGTTGTTACTTCATACGATGTGTGTCGAAACGATGCGGATATCTTGAGCGAGTTATCCTACAATTACTGTGTTCTTGATGAGGGCCATATAATAAAAAACTCTTCTTCAAAGTTGAGTAAGGCTGTGAAAAGAATGCGCGCCGAACACAGATTGATTTTATCTGGGACTCCAATTCAAAATAATGTTCTCGAGTTGTGGTCGTTGTTTGACTTCCTAATGCCAGGGTTCCTTGGAACGGAAAAACATTTCTTGGAGAAATTTGCGAAGCCAATTGCAGCGAGCCGAAATAGCAAGACCTCCTCAAAGGAGCAAGAGGCCGGTGCTTTGGCCCTCGAGTCTCTACACAAGCAAGTACTTCCATTCATGCTTCGTCGTTTGAAAGAGGATGTATTGTCTGATTTGCCTCCAAAAATTATTCAAGACTACTATTGCGAGCTTTCTGATTTACAGAAGATACTTTACAAAGACTTTGTCACGAAACAGAAAACAGTTATTGAGGAAGAAATTACCAAGGATGATTCCATGGATACAGTTGAGGACAACTCCAAGACTCACATTTTCCAAGTACTTCAGTATATGCGGAAGTTGTGCAACCATCCAGCTTTGGTGATGACTCCAAATCACCCACAATCTGCCAAGATAACTGAATATCTTACAAGCAACAAGTCTTCTCTCAGAGACATCGAACACGCGCCTAAGTTGACTTCTTTGAAGACTCTTTTGCTCGAATGTGGCATTGGTGTACGTGACAGCGAGTATTCAGCATCCACAGCAAAGACAAAGCAAAAACAACAACAACTTGTCAGTTCTGAAGGTGTTATCTCGGAGCATCGGGCTTTGATATTTTGTCAACTCAAAGATATGCTTGATATTGTTGAAGATGAACTTTTCAAGAAGCACATGCCATCTGTCACTTACATGAGACTTGATGGTAAGACAGATCCCCGCGATAGACAAGCTATTGTGAGGAAGTTTAATGAGGACCCTTCCATTGACGTGCTTCTTTTGACCACTAAAGTTGGTGGTCTTGGGCTTAACTTGACTGGTGCCGACACCGTAATATTCGTTGAACATGACTGGAATCCAATGAATGACCTACAAGCGATGGATAGAGCTCATAGGCTTGGTCAAAAGAAGGTGGTGAACGTTTATCGTCTCATTACAAAATCCACTTTAGAAGAGAAAATCATGGGGTTGCAGAAGTTCAAGATGAATGTCGCGTCCACAATTGTGAATCAACAGAATGCCGGCCTTGCTTCGATGGACACAAACCAATTGCTTGATTTATTCGACGTTGATGAAAGTGCCACTAAGTTGCAAGGCAACGGCGAGGAAAAGCAGGAGAAAAACATGCAAGAAGACTTGACAGGAGGTCTTGTACCCTCAGATGCAGTAGGGGAACTAGGACAATTATGGGACGAATCTCAGTACGAGGACGAGTATAATCTTGACAACTTTATCAAGACACTCAAATAGTGAAAACTTGTTTATACACGTCTAAATTATGTATATGAGGTAAAACGGAGCAGGTACACGTTTGCTGCGTTGTGACAAGTAATCGCATCTTGGTAGGTTGCCTGGCGATGCGATGTCACCTGCACGCAAGGCTCACATTTTAAAATGAGGTTTCAAGAAAAGACCGTTGAAAAACTTTTGTAGAGAACAAAGGCAAGCATGGGCGGCTCACTGGAGAGTCTCTCGAAGAAATTGGAGACCGAGATTTCTGAGGCAGACCCTTTTCTTGTCTCTGACGAGAAGTCTAGCACACTTAAACAAGTTGAACCCATTGACTGCACCACTCTCAAAAGCACCCCAAAGTGGGTTCACTTCATTGCTGGTGGAACCGGAGGCATGGTGGGCGCTATAGTAACGTGCCCACTTGACGTAGTCAAGACTAGGCTACAGTCTGACTCTTACCATTCTGCTTACAATAAAACCCCAAAATCAGGAAACCCTATAATCAAAGCGTTCCAACATTTTAAGGAAACTTGTGGTGTAATTCTGTCGATCTACAAGACTGAAGGTGGTAGGGCTCTTTTCAGGGGTTTAGGACCGAACTTGGTCGGTGTAATACCAGCAAGATCGATTAATTTCTTCACTTATGGCGCCAGTAAAGAACTAATTCTGAAACAGTTCAATGATGGGAAAGAGGCCACTTGGGTGCATCTAGGTGCAGGCATTAGTGCTGGTTTTGTCACTGCAACTGCGACGAACCCCATTTGGTTGATCAAAACTCGGCTTCAATTGGATAAAACTAGGGGGAAAAATTACAAAAACTCATGGGATTGCTTCAAGTATGTAGTGAGAACCGAAGGTGTGCGCAGTTTGTATAAAGGGTTGAGTGCCTCTTACTTGGGAGGCGTCGAGCTGACGTTGCAGTGGGTATTGTACGAGCAAATGAAAGCATTTCTCAACCGGAAGTCTTTGGAAATACACGGGCACGATGAATCTTCGAAATCAACCAGAGATCACGTTTTGGAATGGTGTGCTCGTTCTGGAGCAGCGGGAGCAGCCAAGTTTGTTGCTTCTTTGATTACCTATCCTCACGAAGTTGTTCGAACAAGGCTCAGGCAGGCCCCTGTGGCAGAAACGGGCAAACCAAAGTACACGGGGCTAATACAGTGCTTCAAGTTGGTAATTAAGGAGGAGGGCTTGGCCAGCATGTATGGAGGCTTGACACCACATTTGCTACGCACTGTACCTAACTCTATCATTATGTTTGGCACGTGGGAAATAGTTGTTCGGCTTTTATCCTAAGGGTTCTGTTCTGCAGAAGGTTATCTTGTACATAGTAACGAGAGTGGCTATATTAGGTGTCAGAGTACAGGTCACCGTCACTATCCGTATCCAAATTTTTGTAGTTTGTTAGAGTGGATCTGTGAGTATCTTGCCCTGGGGTTTCGGGGACTTGAGCCTCATTTTTTGTCGTTCGTTGTGTATTTTGTACACTCTTGTAGTACCTTGGCGGACTGCCCTCAGGTGGCTTGATTTGAAGTTGGTTGATTAGGGGATCCCTCTCGTACTCAAAGAAAGCTTTCACGGGCTTGACTGTGTTATAAAACTCACCATAATCTTGGCTCAAGTTCTTCGGGTTGGGAACTTTTCCTAGTGGATTAAGCTCAGGGTTGAAATATACGGAACTCTTACCCCTTAATTTCCGTTGCTCTTTCTCCCTCGCCTCGAATATTTTGGCCCTCGTCTCCAAAAATTGCAGGACTTTCTCCTCATGAAGCTTATTTTTTCGAATAAAGGCCCAATCCTGTCGAAGTTTGTCAAGTCTTTTCAGCTGGAATTGGTCAAGGTCCTTTGATTTTTCAAGCTTATCAAGCTGAGTATATAGTCGGATTGGGTCGATGGCCGAAAGTTGTTCGAGCTTATTTTGATGCTTCTGCCGCAGCTGGATTTTCTGTTTATTTTTCTGCTCATTTTTACGGACTTCCTTCGCTAGACTATAATTACCTCGAATCATGATGATCTAGGTGGAAAGTGATGGGTCTCAAATTACCGTGATGCGGCTCCACGCGATCTGATGCGCCTCACTGTTGATGCGAATTAGTCGATATAGGCCTGCGACAAGGGTGGCTGGAAAAAAGGACGACTAGGTCTTTGTATTTTTTCCTTCTTCGTCTCGGATAATCAAGGTAATGGGTGATAGGAGATTGATACTTTTACATTTTATAGATCGGTGGATGTCACACGCTCACTTTTTTCGACTTCTTTCATTCGTATTCAAGTGCCTTCGTTAGCAGCGATTCGTCTCAAGTTTCGCGCGCACTAATCAAAATGGATGCGAGCGGAGTAGTAAAGCAGATCAACATAATCATTCAGGTCTTTTTGATAATTTTCCATGAACAAGCTACAACAAGCCCCGCCAAGCAATGAGGTTGCGAACTTGAATCCCCAGAACAATATACCGGTAGAACCGCTCGAACTTATCCGAAACAGGCTTCAACAGGTATACCAGTCGTTGCGTAAATTGGCCGACCAGATTAACTACACCAACCGAAATCCCAACGCCAAACTCCCAAGCTATCTGAATTTACATGGGCAATTTCAAGTTTTCATCACACAACTACATAGTATTGCATCCCAATTGGATCATAATAGTGAGGTGTTGAGTCTGACTAATGCTTACCCTCTACCGAATTTTCCCACCACCCAACACGAGGGTCTCGTGACGACGCTTTTGAGGAAGAAGCCGTTGCCCGCTGTAGACGAATGGGTAGATAACGCAATCAAAAAGTGCGAGGAATTTCAGACAAGTATTGAGAAAGATGACGAGTTTGCCGAATGGTGCCACTTAAAAGTGAAGGAGCTATCTGAAGAATTAAACTTTGACGGATTCCAGACCGAGGAGGATCTCAGGGCGATAGAGAAGGATGAGCAAACAGAGGATCCAAATACAAAGAAAGAAGGTCACGCGCCCTTTGTTCCGTTAAAGCCTTCGATGAACTCAGACATGGTTTTGAAGTTCATGACCCATGGGGTAATTAGTGATCAATGATGGTACGAGATTCTTGGTGATTAAGGTGTCTATAATTAAGGTTAAAAGGCCCTCCTAGTGTTCTCAGGAAGCGCTTGGGTCATCAGTATGCTTATTTTGACGCATCGATGCTGAGGAAGTCATAGAAATACAACACAGCAAACACAACGAAGGCCACAGCGCCACCAAGAGTCACATTTCTCATAGAGATCCTCTTGGCCAAGAGTTGCCCGCCTACAGTGGCGGCTGCAGTACAAAGGCCATGTCCGATAATAGCGCCAAAAATGACAAACCAGTAGTCGGAACCCGCGGCCATGGCAATTGTTGCGATTTGGGACCTATCGCCCCACTCACCTAAGAAGGTCATCACAAATACCTGGATCCAAACTGGTGATAGAACAAACGAAGCCAAGTTTGTTAACTGAGCGACGGCACTAGCCTGTTTCGTCGCTGGCGGGCGCGACTCCAGGTTGCCTTCTTCTAAGTCCGTCATTTGGATATTCATCGTATTAGCTTGTAACTCCTCCTCAACTTCAGCCATTTCTTCGCCGACTCCAGCATCTTTGGACATGGCAGCACCTTCTTTAAAAAGCTTGAATCCAAAAATAACGAACAAGATCGCAGCGAGGAGCTTGGTGATGCGTTCGGATATTAATGTGGGCAAAGCGTGTCCGACAATTCCCAGTAGAACAGTCATAATTGCCAAGGACAGAAACCCTGCGGAAAATACAACGTATCTTGGGTGCTTCATGGACATTAATGCTGCGATTAAAAATGTCTTATCACCTATTTCGGAGACGACGATCATCGAGACAGCCATGTAAAGAGACTGCAAATTGTGACTCTCATCTTCTGAATCAGATGCATCGCCCTGGGCGAACTTAGAGGGAATGTTATCTGCGTCTGTAATCTTATCCACTTTTAATGGCTGCCCCTGGACAGGCTTGAGTCCTGAAACCCGGTGGTTTCCTAGATCTGCCGAAGCAGTAAATGCAAGCGAAGAAACCAAAAGCAAAAGCAGAGAAGAAAGCTTCATCACTTACGAAATAATGAAAAGAAGAACTGCCGACAGCTTGGTTCCGAAAGAGTAACCTGATCGGCTCACCCAAAGAAGACTGAAAAGTATGTCGCAGCACCAGATGCAAGGTGCAAGGTGCACGTGAGCGGGCTACAGGGAACTAAACTATACGAAAAAAAAGATGAGAACATATGAGCATTTTATGGACCGAAATTAGCAAATTAAGCCATGGTGCATTCATAAGCAAGAAAGAGAGTCTTCTTTTTTGCGTGGCCACTTTTGTTCTGGAAATATACGTTAGATCTTCCCTTACTAAAACTGAAATCCGTTCGAGCAGCACTCGCGCGTAACTCACCATGAGCCAATACCGTAAGCGGCATTTATGGAAGACTTTAAAATATAGAAACTACTCAGAAAAGGACGTGACATTGGTGTGCTCAAAGAAAGATATAGGTTTAGTCTCTCAGCGTTCAGGACGGACTTTAGTCCGTCCGTGGCTTGTAAGTTATGGCCAATGAAATCAATGCGAAGGGGTCACTATGTAGTATGTACACTATCAGGATTTTCCTGATAGAGCCATGCAGAAGCGCGTCTTGTGTACCTTTTTTCATGCACCGTAATGTCGGCGCAGCTTTGAACGACTAAGCTATAACCTAAAACATCAAAATATAAGAATACGAGCTACGAAGAGTGAAACTTAAACGAGGAGATCAACTCAGCTGCAGTTATGTTCAAAACCCATATGACACACAAGATAAACGTTTCCACTTTAACCAAGCCCTCTTTCCTTTCTTTCTTCCCTCTTTCCTTTCTTTCTTCCCTCTTTCCTTTTGTTGGCCGGGTACTATCATCTTAATTTAGGTCGGTGCCTGTAGTGAGCTTAAGCTGCAACGTGCAGTGACTCCTTCATGAAGGAAGTTTTGAAGAAGCTAACAGGAAATAGGAGGAAACCAAAAAAAAAAAGAAAAAAAAAAAGATTCTGCATTCAATCTGGCTTTTTCGGGAATATATTATTGGTTTGGGTATCACATCTATAATCGTTATGCTTGGCCAACGGAGCGGGCCTTGATTCGTGCTTCGGTCTAGACTCTTGAAATGCCTCGTGTCCTCAGTCGGAGACATGATGCACGCGCACAGGCAGCGACTCCAAAAAAAGCTTGTATTAAAATTGCCTGTACATAACCAGGTTAGGTCTTGTTTCATTGGCTGCAAAAGGACATTTGTCCCCACAGTTGGCGCGCTTCCATGACTGGTGCACTTTCCTTTTCCCTTGTTGGACCAAGGTACCACCGCTCACGAGGACTCGTTTAAATACCGACGATCATGGCAAAATTCCCAGCCTCTTGAGATAGTTCCCGTAAAGTTTTACTTTCAGTCCATCACAACATCGGATAAGACACGTTCTTTGCTTGATTGATTTTCTCATCAGCAGGTTATATAAAAACGGACCCCACACATCAATTAGAATCCAATCCCGCGTGATAGCAGTGGCTAGCTCTGATACATATGAATACGAATACGAAATCTTCGGTGACGTTTGCCTCACCTAACCGCTCAAGAGCAACTTCATACTCAGAACACAAAACGCTTTACACAGATGATTCGAATATGCTCTCACCCGATATGAAGAGGAACCATTCCGCGTCGGTGTCGTCTGTGACGTCACAAATATCTGATGACTACGAATCATTTAACCGAAAAGACAAATACCTGATGGAGAATGTAGACTTAGAGAAACAGCTTATGATTAGCGCTGGCGGCAGGAACGCAAGCGTGGGCTGTTTCTTATTAAAGATGCTTTTCCTCGCAACGGCTGTTTTTGGTTGCGGCGTGCTCGTGTTTTATGCACTTTAAACAGAGAAAGTTTCCGGTCAAAGAAAATCCTGGATCTGATTATACTTCTGACGAACCATTTGACAACAAATTGACAACAAAACTCTGAGAGTGTATGTTAAAGATCGATTCCTTACTTATATTATTCTAGGGTCGCTCCCCTTGAGCCTTACGTAAACACAATGCAAGTGCAATATATAGCGAAGAAATTTGAAAGGTACCTGTCGCAAGTAAAACTTTCGTCTTTTAAACTCCACTTCACACTCTGCTCCTTGATCATTCTCGGGCCAACTCCGCGGAGAGACCATTCTTGCATGCACTGAGCTTGTACGCACAACAATCAATACCCCACGGAGGCAAATCCTATCCTACTCAAAATTTCGTACCTCCTGTGACAGACCAACGTCGATGCGTGCGTTTCTGCATTCATGTTACAGAAAGAACAAGAACTCCGTGCTCGCCGATCGCTTTGAGCAAATTTTTGACGAAAAAATTAACAAAACCTCGAAGTCTTTGATTGATCACGATCCCACCTTGCAGCATTTGTATGGGAAATATCATCATGATCCTAAACAAACACAGACTTTTGAACAGATCCAGCAACAGAACAATGTGCGTGAAAAAACGTTTCAAAAACAGTTTCAGAAAGAGGTGGGTTATGTGAAAAGCGAGCATTTGCTCAGATCGAAAGAAGACCGGGAAATTGCCGGGACTCATTGGAGTGGTACTGAAAGGATTCAGGACACCGCTTTGAGGATGCTTCTAGATTCAGCTCCAAAGGCAAAGAAAATTGCACGGAATAAAAGCATTATTACCCCTCCAAAAGGCTTCAGAGCACGGGTAGCTGACGCCAAAGAAGATTCTTTAAATTATAAGATTGGAAAGACGATGACCCCGGAAGACAAAGAAAAGGAGGAGTTCAAGGAGCTATATAGAGAAAGGCTTCTTGGGCCAACGATGTTCGTCGACCACACATCATCAAATACGGCTATGGGCATAATAGGAAACATGGCAAGTGCACGAATTAATGCCGTCATCAATAGAAAAACCGGCAAATTTGAATCCCCGAACATGGATAAAGTGCGCGGAAAGCCTCTAGATAAGGAGAGACTAGCGAACTCGACAGACTCCAACTATTTTATGAATCAAATTCTTAAAAATCAGGAGTGTCTCCCTGTATGGATCGAAAACCAGCAAGGCATTGATCGTGAAATTTCGGCGTTTCGCCTTGAATTGCAGCGAAAGATGACTCGAGCCTTGATTGAATATTCCTCCGTCAAAGCAGGCTCAACAGCGAAACAAATGACTGCTTTTATTGCTTCTGCCGATCTCAGAGTACTCTCAAAGTCAATCATCAAAATCTTAGTCGCTAAAGATGCCAGGTACATTCAAGCAAAGATCGAGGATTTGAACCGAGGTGTTAGAAATTATAACCTACAGTGTCCGTCTACGGGGCTACATAAGTGGAAACTTACGATGCAAAATGAACTTGAAAAACTGGCTGAATGCGTCTTGATGAATGGTGACAGTCACATCGAGGATCACTTTGTCCAGAAGGAGTCAAATAGAAAATCGGCTTCGAGTTCAGGGAATTTTTTTCTAGGTTTATTTGATGCAAGCCGCCTGGGTGCTAACACGGGAACCTCGGCCAATAGCGAATCCGAATTGGGAATTTGGAACCTGATGAAAAAGATATTCAGAGCTTAGCGCTCCTAAAATCTTCCTGTTGCGATACTAAGAAGCATCAATAATATTCCCACGACCCAGAATTTCCAAAGGGACATGGCATTATACATTATTCCCTTGTTAGAGCTAATGTTAGAGCCAATGCCCATGGAAGCACCAAGCTGGTCTTGAAACGACTTGCTCATCTCCTCCCTGCTGAATAACTCGTTTGCTCTCTTGTATCCGTTCTCCCCGATGATTGACTTAGTGTTCTGGTCATATTTTGTATAGTATTTTAGAAGAACTGACGCCCATTCGTTCACATCATTTGGCCGGTTAAAACCAGTGGCCGTCTCTAGATTTTGGCCTGTGAAGTTGACTATAGATTCCAAAGGCCCGCCACGGTCGATGGCGAGAACTGGCGTTTTGTTCAACATACTTTCCACAGGCACTATGCCAAAGTGCTCAAATGTGGGAGTGTAAAGTAACAATTCAGCATTTTTCAAAGCAGCATTTTTCACAGATGACTTCACAGAAGGCAAAAAGATCACTTGAGTTGACCGAGGCATAAGTACAAGCTTACCTCTGAACGTATAATGTACCAATTGAAGAGAATCGCACAAAGATTGCAACTCATTAAGATACTCCACATTTTCTCTCACTCGCGAATCGAAACCACCGGCGAGAATCAATTTTGGAGCATCGGAACCAGCCGGTAGATTCTCAAGAAGCTTAGCGAATGCCTCAATGGCCAAAGGTATGTTCTTAAGTCGTTCAAATCTGTTGATTGAGAGAAAGTACTTCCTTCCACCCATGAACTCGAGAAATTCCTTTTCATCTTTAGGTGCTAGAGCCGAGACACTGTTCACGTCAACACATGGATAAATCACACCCGGATCAACGGAAGTGAGATTGGTGAATGTTTGGTGGAATATAGATTTGGTGAATGTGGAATTTACGACAATCTTGTCACTGACACCAGTTGTCCATTCCTCAAGAGCATTGAATGGCATTCTGTAAAGCGACTTTAAAATACCTCCTTTTTTCGCAAGAAGCTGATCCGGAAAATGGCAATAAAAGAGGACATTGCTTTCTGGCTTGCTGAAGATACTGAGGAGAGGAACACATATCGACAACTGGTCAACCACGAAATGGTCGTACTGGCTGATTTCACCCGTGAATATAAGCCTGAATACCAAATACAATTGTCTTAATATTGCAAAAAATATATGGAGCTTTCCGAATAAATTTGTTGGTAGAAAATCTCCATAAACTGACACGTTCAATGTCCCATCACCCACTTCCTCGAAGCAGTGTGAAAGATCACAGTGAGACGTGTAGACTTTCACGTGATGGCCAAAATTTTGAAGACCTACTGCCGCATCAACCACTAATCTCTCAGCTCCACCGATCCCCAAATCGGGGTGTATGAATGCAATTCTTGACATTGCAATCTTGGGTATGGAAATGCAAACGCAGTGTGTTCAGCATATTTCAGTGGTAGTGATGTACTCAACCGCGATATTCTGATGAGTCGAATAAAAAAAGCGCCGCGCTCCCCTAATTCGAACACTCATTATTGTTGGAACATATGCTCAGGAGTGCAGACCCCTAAGAGCATATTTTCCTAGTTAAGCAGGTGTCGTGCATAGAGGATACAATCCTCTAAGCGAATGAGGCATTTTTTTATAAAAATGACCAGCTTAACTATGGCTGAGATGTTTACAGCACCAGCAAGCTTGCTTGCTGTTACCAAATATGGTAATAGGCTGACACATC
>JAJMHP010000109.1:0-39025 GCA_030583235.1 Metschnikowia lunata
AGAACCATCCAGGCAAACTTGACCGGCTTCTGGCGTGGTGGCAATTTCTGCTATTCAGATTGCCTAGGCGCTGTCTCATCCGATTCACCACATCCACCAACCCAAGTGCTCATAATCCCCATTTCTTGTCAGTACATCTCTACTTCCTTACACCCTAAAGTCACGTTCTTCAAAAAATCCTTTTTTTTTTTTTTCCTGATACAAAGAAAGGCCACACTCCATCACTACGGTTCATCACCAATGGCCACCACTACTTACACCCCTTAGGGCGGTTGCTCACACAAATGCTGACCCGGCCACACCGCTTACTTAACTCCACTTCTCTCTTACATCCGTAAGCACCACTATAAGCCTCTAAGCTCATGGCCGAGTTTCCAATGACTCCGCGTGCATCGTCCAAAATCTGTTTTGCCAACGAAATCTTGAAAGCGTTGCTCACACCTGACCACAGCAAACACGCTTTTCCTTTTTCTGTGTCTACACATACAGAGCGGCGGCCGTAGTCAAAAGTTTCTCCAGCCAAACTGCCAATGAAAGTAGCCAACGCGGCAACCGCCGGGCCACGCGTCTTGTGCCGATTTGATCTGGTCCAAGCGTGGCCCAACCAAGAGTGAATCGACCGCTTACTAATCACCGTTTCAGGCAACTCGTAGTCCCCAGTATCAGACAAGGTTTGCTCAATCAAGGCAGCCAATTCCTCGAGATTCTGATCCCGTTTCACAGACTCCACTGCCGCCTTAAATACCCAGCTTGGGGTTCCAGCTACTTGACTGGCATACAACAACTGATTCACCGTTGAATTCCCGGACTCGATAAGAACCAAAGTATCGTCAGGGGCCAAGAACGAAGCATCGTCCCACGAATCGTAGTCCTTGGGCACCGGCAACTGCATGTGGCTGAAGTCGTAGGAGGTGACGTTTTTGGTCCGGGTCACACCAACAACACCCTGTTTTGCAATTCTAGCATCGTTGGCACTAAGTGGAAATTCTTCTTCCATCAACGTAGGAGCGCAATCGGCCACATAAAGTGTAAGGAGACAAGCGACAATTGGCTTGGTAGAGAGCATAATCGGAGACTAGTGCGCTAAGAAGTGTCCACCGGTTGAAATAGATTCTGCGGAAGGTGGTGAAGTTGTTCATGGCAGCGATTGACCTGGGCTGTTATTGGTGTTATATACCCGGGAAGTTTTAGGCAAGAGAAGGCTTTGAAACTTGAACTATGATTACAATTTCACACCAAGTCAGGGTTTTCCGAGGAAAAAGCGGAACATGTTCGACTGCGTACTAGTTCCGGGGATCCAATTGTATCTGGGGATGAAGCTTAAACAATGGGTTTGACAAGGATGAGAGAAGGATTCTTTTTTTTTCTCTTCACGTACTTGGCGTGATTGGATCGGCGGCTCAAGTAGGCTTACGGCTTGAAGTTTGATTTTTTTTTCATTTTCCATCTTCAAGGCCTCGCCAAAATCTTCTAAGCTTGAGCCGATACGTTTCCAGGATCATGGTGGATTTGGAAAAGTTTCTAAACCATAGACATATACAATGATTTTGTTTTGGCACATGGTCATGGTGCTTCTGACATTTAGCGACCCATTGTTTAAAGTGGCGCAGCGAGTTCTCCGCAGTAGTAATTTCCGAAAAGATTCAAAAAAGCCGAGGAACTATCCAATCAATCTTGAAAGTACTGGGAAAAAATATCGCTGCTCCAAAGTTTAACACCGCTCAACAATATCCCGATTTAAGGCTGACATGAGTGCAGACGGGACGAACAGAATTGGACAGGAATATTGGCAATAAGTTCCAAGTAAGGCTCAAAAGGAAAGCAGTGTATTCTGAAGATACTTACTAGTTATACAGGGTATATGGTTTGAGTCTTTTATTCTTTCCTATGTAGCTTGTCCATGGGGCAAGAATTTTGAGCCACTAATGTGGTATCTGAGACAGTATTCATAAGAGTCTGGTAAGATAGCGTGTTTCGGTAATAGCGATAATAAATTCTTCAAAAGAAAATGACGAGGCTGCTTCATTTTGGCGTTACCAAAATCTAAAGACCTCGACCGAATGAGACGTTTACTGAAATGGTAACGGGTTTTGATTAGAAGAAGGAAAAGAACAACTATTTATGTTCCCTAAATCGTCTTTTGTTACGAATCAACTGGTTTGGACTATAAGATGGTTCCGTATAAATCTATTGTTGAAGTGAGTTCTGTTAATAAAGATTGACAAGCTTGTGGTATCTATTATATGAAAAGTCCTGTAATAAAGGGACTCGGTTCCACAAGAAGAAGACGGAAAAAAAGGTAAAGATGAAAAAGCCTTTGAAAAAAAGTGAGATAAACATTTCTCTTTTCGGGCGTGTACAATAAAATACTAACTTAAGCTTGCCCCCACAATCAACGAAAAGTACTTAAAGAGTAATTGAGAGATGTATATATATTTCTGTCAGAGTTCAGGTCTAAATGATTTTGTGAGATCAATATAAGGTAAGAACAGATTCACCCGCATCACTGCTCTACTTCCGGTCCCAGTTTGCTTTGAAGGTGATGATTATACTCTATAAATCCACCTTTTATCTATGGGTTGTAACATCCGAAAACGGATATGACCGAAGAAAGGCTGTTCCAACCTTTTGTTTTGAAAAGCGCTTTCAATCAGTACAAAATGCGCTAACTTTCAATACCCTGGTAGGATTAAATCAGATTCTACAGTACACTAAAAGTGGACCTGAGACAAACAAGTAGACCGATCATATCGACAAGATAAACTAGGCCATCGTGTAACTGCGAAAGAATTCTTGAACTTTTTTTTTGTGCCTAAATAATAATCATAAAACCTCGAGAAGCTTTAAATATCCTCCATTGAGGAAACCAGTGCAATTCTACTCTTCGGCAAGCTACTTAATTCTTCTGCTCTTTCAGGCCGATGGATAAACCTTCGATTACTCCTAAGAACCAGTGTACAAATGTAATAATAGGTTTCTGGGCCTAAACACTAACGACCATTCTGCCAAATATATTAGATTAATACAGCTGAAAGATTCAGAAGCGTCTCTTTTAACTTCACTTTTTTCACATCACAAAATATGAGGATCTAGGGACCCTCACGGAACCACTTTTCACACATGATAACCAAGAACTATTTCTACGGACTGTTTTATACGCCAACTCTTTTCTTCTCTTTCCCGTATTTTATTGAAACCCTTTAATAAAATGGTCACATAAGAGCTTCTACTTCATTTTTCAAGATCACTACAGCTGCGCTTTCATGTGATCATCTTAAAAGTGGCTTTAAGAACTATAGTACCGCCTGGATCCTACCGGATACATGAAATCCGGATTTTGTCATTGTAGTGACACTATCTTACACAGCCATCCACACAGAAATGACCGGAAACACTCAAAAATTGGTAAAGGATGAAAATGAAAGAAAGGTATATGTTAGCGAGTTTCACCACAGCAAATCTTTCTGGCAAATTCTATTCACCATTTTGAATATTTATATTTTCTGTGTCGCAAACACCAGTCGCATCCCATGGAAGCTCGGAAATCAGCGCCACCCTAGCCAGTGGGGAATGCCATACTTTGACTCTTTAGCCAGCGTGAAGGCCAGGAAAATTACTAGTTTCAGAAAGAACAAAACTTTGAAGGATCGAACTCTACGAGCAGCAACCACCGCCAATGCCTTTCGTTCTTATTTTGGCGCTTCCCCGTTAAGCAAGATTCCTGCTTAAAGGATTCCGACTTATCGGGGCCAACCGCGCCCCCACACCATATTTCCTATTCATGAGTATCGGTCAAGCAACACCCTCCAGCCAAATCTACATTTTTGACCCAGTCCGGACATAGTGCCTGCTTTTGACGTTCTCCTCAAGGGCAATGCCTTTTCTTATCTCTCTTTTGTGGCGGCTCGTTTACCCTGCCAAGATGCTAGCAATCGTGGGTGCGTTAGTAAGTGGTCTGGCACTTCTTGGCCTTTACGCTTTTCAGAGCCTGCTTATTTATCCGGCCTCGGTGAACGACGGCCATGGATACTGTGCGACTCCAGATGAGTTAGAGATGCCAGACTATGAGGAAAAGTACTTGAATACCGAGGATGGTGTTCTGATCCAGAGCTATGTTTTAAAGCACGATAAAAACAGCCCGCGATACGCCAACAAGACCGTGCTTATTCTCTCGCCCAACGCTGGCAATATCGGACATGCGCTTCCGATTGTGTCGATTTTTTATCGAGATTTCGGCTACAATGTGGTGATTTACTCGTATCGTGGGTACGGAAAGTCGTCCGGAAAGCCACTGGAGGCGGGATTGAAGCTCGACGCGAAGCGCGTGTTGGAATACGTTTCCAGTGAGGATGAGCAGCTTCTGCTGAGCTCTTTGGTGCTCTATGGCCGATCTCTTGGCGGTGCAGTAGCGATTTATATGGCGGCAACATACCCAGCATTGATCCAGGGTCTTATATTGGAGAACACCTTCCTTCTGATTCCTAAAACAGTGCCGCACATCTTTCCCGTGCTCAAATACGTGACGATGTTTGTGAATCAGATCTGGGATTCAGAGCGTTTGGTGCCGTTGATCTCTGAGTCCATGCCGGTACTTCTTTTGAGTGCTCGGAAAGACGAGATTGTTCCTCCTTCGCACATGGACAGGATTTTTCAGCTTTTGCGCTCTCCAGTGAAGGAAATGATGAAGTTTGAAAACTCTGCTCACAACGACACTGTGGCTCAACCGACCTACTGGAACAAAATACACTCTTTTATTCGGGACAGGGTGAATCCAGTTGGTTATTGACTACTCTGAAGTGCTCGCAGGAAAGAAATAGAGGAGAGGTGCTTAGACGGTCGTGTCCTAGTAGGCAGGGCGGTAAAATTGCTGAGGAGTTTAGAACAGCGAATTGACTGGGCATGAAAGTCGGTTTAAGACAAATATTTCGGAAGTGCGAATATGCCTTGCAAAAAATCTAACCACATCGAGGCATGTGTTTCACCATACTCCTGGAAAGTGAAGCCGCAAGGCTTAAATAGACGGCCTATGCTTCTGTGGAAAGACGTTTCAAATAAATTTCAGGAAAAAATACATGGAAGACAACCTGATTCCCTGCTTTCGCAAGTTTATTTAGGGCGCGTTTTCTGAAATTTCTCTAAGCTTGATAGTGTTTAAGCTCTTTACTCTTTGAGCTCTTTACTCTTTGAGCTTTTTACTCTTTGAGCTTTTTACTCTTTGAGCTCTTTACTCCTTGAGCTCTTTACTCTTTAAACTCTTTACTCTTTAAACTCTTTACTCCTTAAACTCTTTACTTCACAGTTATCAGTCAAGTACTTAGATTCGCTACAAAACAAGAATGCAGAAAGAAGGTGGTGTCGTGGTCGTTATGTATGGTTAAGTATACAAGGGCTCTCCCAAAGCTGTAGATAAGGTTACACGGTAAGCTGGGGGTCGCCCTTGGCGTTGAAGGTGTCGTGGGACATGAACTCCAACTTCTGGTCGTCGGCCAATTTCAAGACTTTCTTGAAGCGCTCGCCAATGGTGCGCAACTTGGCCGAGTCACAGTCCTTGGTCCAAATGGCAACTCTGTAGCCCCTTCTGATGTTCAACACAATGCCGTTCACCTCATTCTCGTCATCCTCAATGGTCTCGCCAATCACCGCCAATAACCCGCGCAACCACAAATCGTTGATCACGGGGTTGGCGTCACGCTTGTTGAGAAAAGAGTATTGCCATCTGCCGCCCTTGGCGTTTTGCTCATCCTCCCACTCGGGCTTGATTCCCTCCTTAAACAAGTGGTAGTCCGACTTAATGGGCAACTGGTTGGCCACAGGAATCGAGTTGTATATGCCCCAGAATTCCTCCACGGAGTCGAACGTAATCACAGGTTTCAATAAATCAGACCACGTCTCGGACTTGTTCACCTGTGGCTTCGTATACCATAACGTCCACTTGCTGTTCAAAGGGTGCTTGGCAGTAAAATCTTCCTTGTTTGACAAGACGGTCTTCGTGTTGTCCAAGGACAAATCTTCGGTTTTCTTGGTCAAGTCGTCGGACATCTGGAATTTGGTTAATATATATCACGCTGGAAAATTATGAAGCCAATGGCGGGAGGAGATCTCGGGAGATCGGGATGGCGAGACCCGCCTTTTTGAAATAGTCAGGGATTTCAAAATGTCATTAAAGCCTCTTGGTTTCTAAAGCGGTTCTTCTGCCTGGTTTGTTAGTACATACGTTCGAATTACCTCTGAAGTGAAAGGTCGTAAACTTCGTCCCTAGCCGCTTTGTGCGTTCCGAAAGCCGATGTTGGAAAAAAGTTCGCACCCGAGTAAATGTGGGACCAAGCCCCTCGGATTGGTGTGTTGCGAGTCTCTGGCTTACGTAAATGTCAGCACGCTTACCTCGGAGCTTGGGACACTCAAACTCAATCAATCCCCAGACTGAAACCGATTGGAAAGGACTAAAGCAGCCAACCGCTAGCTCTAGTCCCGCACAACCATTCTGCAAGGACGAGCAGGGTAGATGTTTACACTGTATTTATCGGATGTTCGAGGTGCTTTTTCCGGAAAAAGTTGATATCGAATTGCTTAGTTCTCTTGCTTCTCATCTTTTTTTTTTTTTTTCTTTTCAACTTTTTTGGTTTCTTGTCGGTTAAGGAAATTGGTGGGATGTGATGTTCAAAGCAACAAAGAAGAAAGAAAGAAGAAATTAAAAGCAATTTAAAGAAAAACAAGAAGTATGGGGTGGTTAGGAGCAAAATGGTAAGAGGACTCGTTTCCACTTCTTTTGATCACCTTCTTTTTGGTTTATATTCGTTTTGATTGATTTGAACGGCGTTGTCACTAAATTCGTATAATTTACCCTGACCCCAAGGTCTCTGGCCTTTCGGGCATTTGTCCGGGCATATGGCCCTCTGACCCAGTGGCCCACAAACAAACGATTTGCTCGTTTTGTTCATTTTGCTTGACTAAAAAAGTAGTGATTCGATCTATTTGAGGCAACGGGTGTTTACTTTCTGGATCAATCAAGGGAACTAATACAAAACATTACGCAAGCGAGAAAAACGCGGATACTTTGCGGTCATTGTATCTCTTTCCTTCGATACATGCTTAAGTTTTTGTACTAATTTTTGTCTGCTCAGGTTGATAAAGGGTACAGAAACCAGGCTTGGTTTTTAAAAATGATCATTCGGGCATCATCTGAAAAAGGCAACATTTCTGTATGTTTCAATTTCCCTTTATACCGTTCCACTGTCGTAGTGAAAGC
Organism: Metschnikowia lunata; assembly: GCA_030583235.1. Classification (NCBI taxonomy): domain Eukaryota; kingdom Fungi; phylum Ascomycota; class Pichiomycetes; order Serinales; family Metschnikowiaceae; genus Metschnikowia; species Metschnikowia lunata. The sequence goes on from JAJMHP010000109.1 coordinate 7,247, forward strand.
TACAATGATAATCATGGCGCGCGCGTCCCGCTTATTACACTCCATTGGCCTGTGTTTCAATAAACCAGGACAATGTCAAAGAACAATACTATCCGCAACAGGCATGTTGTAACATTCTCAGCCAATCCTATTTTATTTTCAGGCCTTGTGGAACTCACTTATTCATTTTTTTTTGTTTTCTATTTTCTTGTTTCCTTTTTATTATAACCAATCTAATGACACCCACCAATGGTCCAGGCCACTCACCCCGTAGCAGGCCTTAGGCTTTAAAAAGCTCCAGACTTCTATAAATCGGATTCTCTAACCTCGCCTGCGTCGCCTTCGTCACCACTTCCCGTTCATATGCCAAGCAAGCCAGCTCATCATTGAGTCTCTTTCATCCGCCTCTTTTCCTCCGTTTCCAGCTCGCATGTTCTCAACTTCCTAGCCACTACAAGAGCCAGTTCATAAATACCACAGCCATCCCCAAAGCGCCCAAGTGCATCGATCCGCCAGCGTTGCTCACCGTAGTTTCACCGTATGTTCTCAAGCCCCCAGCGGTGCCACTCAAACTACCCATCCCTACAGACCCAGCTTCAGCAGACGCGGTAGCCTCGGAGTACGTGTGCATAAATGACTGCAGCCAGATAGACTGGACTGTGGCCAAGACTCCGTCAGTGGTGATGGTAACCCACACTGTTGTAGGCTCCATGGTAGACGTCGAAGAGACCGTATCCGTGGTGTCGGCAAGCAGAAGTGTGAAAAGCACAAAAATTTGTAGTATGGCGAAAAGCTTCATGACACGATGGTGGTTGGAGGTGACTGGAGGTGCGTTAAAGGAGGACTCTATTGTTCGGTGAATTCCGTCGGATTCTCTCGCCGCTGCACCAAATAAATCTGTAGCTCTTAAAAAAGTGCGTGTTGTATGTTCCCAAAAACTCTCCAAAGTATTTCTTCTCTGGTTTATATTTGTTTTTTCTTGCCGTCTTTTTTTTTTTTTTTTTTTTTTTTGGGCTGGTTTCGGCAACACTTCTTAGATCCAACCAGCGCGCCTTAATTTTGGCCGAAACGAGGGCTGTGGGAACAGGGCTCCGGATGTGGGGCAAGGCCAGACTGGAGAAGACGCGTTCCGGTCCGTGGCGCGAGATCCAATCGGTGCGGTGAGATAGAGTTGCCAAATATGGGAGCTGCGGCAACTTTTTTGGGGTCCCCTTCCCAGTAGAACATTAAGTTTTGAGGCCATTTCTTTCGGCTCTTGGGCTATTGTCTGATTCTCCAAAGAAGCAAGACTTTTGGCTTCAAGATAACTTTTCAACAAAACTTTTTAAACGATTTCCATATCTCTTGCAAATGGGCCGACATGATTATGCAATCTGTTGCGGAGATGCAAGTGCCCGGAATGCGGCATCACGAATGCGGAAGGTGAAATGCGGAACCTCGAATGCGCAACGCGTATGAACCAAATGCGGATTTGCCGCCAGGGGGTCAGTAAGTTTTTGCTTACCGTTCAAGGAATATCCGAAGACTGGTAAGAAAACCGCAAATAGGGAATTTGAAGACAATCGAATATGACTCTATGTATTAAAGTAAAGTTCTTTTTCTATTGTTTCTCGTTTTTGCATCGGTTGATCTGGGGTATGGCGTTGTGTTTTCATTGCCGCCCTTGAGTTCAGTGAATCGGGCAAAAGAAGCAGAAAAGAAAAAAGGCCTTACTAAGAAAGGAACAAGGGATGGAAAAAAAAGTCTAAGGAGTGAATCAACATGTTCAATGGTTTTGCAGCTGCCTCTAACAATTTTTCTTTTCTCTCTTTCTTTTTCACTTTCAATGTTGTCCAAAGACAGACCTGGGGTACATGTGCCGAGCCTGCTACGAGACTTTCGCTTAAGAGCGCGAATTTCAAACGAGAAGCTGTCAGATCCAGCCGTTCTGGAGCCAACCTAAAATAGACAGGATCCGCAGAGCGCGCAATGCACATGGGCTGGTGTTCTCTCCGGGAGCTTTCACAGTAAAAAGTGTTTTTTTTTTTTTTTTCTCCCGCTGACCCTCGAATTTCCCAAATCTTTGGAATAGCCGGGCTATGGCACACTCTAGTTGATTCATGATCCGTGTCTTTTTCTTTACATTGATATCTTCGTTCACGGACTTGGATAGGTAAGATTCATTTCCACTTTTCTGGGGTTAGTCCCTTTGACTTGAGACAAAAGAGGCGGGGTTTTAAACGATATAGTCACATTGTTTTTTCTTTTGTTTTTTTCTGAGAGTCTGTTAAGAAGTGGCAATGTTTTATCTTCTTTCCGGCTTGTACTGACACAGAATCAATTTCAAAGGAAGTGTTTCCAGCGCTTAAAGTGAAGAAATAGCCGCTAAGATAATGACAAATTATGAGTTCTAACACTTCTCATATTTCTTGTTGTTGATTGGCAATTTTTTAGCGTAACTAGATTCAAAGAACTGGGACCCTTCAAGATTACAATAATGGCCTTTTTATTGTTGACCGCTGACGATGATTAAAACCTACACTGAAATTGCCGCCACTCTTTCAAGTTGCCATCTTCATGCAGTCCAAACTGACTTTCTTGCCAAACGATCCAGATCCCAAAAAGCGATTTGGATTTCAGACACCTGAAAGAAAATTTTCACTAGCTTTCAGATGGGCCGTGTGATTTTTTGTCGGAAAATTGCCGATTTTCGATATGTTTTCATGGATCATTCTTCTGAATGGAAGGGCCATCTGTCTGGGTGCAAGACCCCGAGACCGCGACTCAACGATGATAAGAACTCTTGAGGCACACGAGCGCGGGGCCATGACCGGGCCACCAAGCCACCAAGCCGCTGCCTTATCAAGAGACCCGAATTCTCATTACTCAAAACAGTGCAAGCACTCGAAGTACGAAATATTCGAGTGTCTAACCAACAAAAGAAGAATTTCCAGATCTTGCAAAAATAAGCAAACAAAAACCGTTCTTTCATTAAAAAAAAAAACAAAGATCAAGAACATTTGAGAGGCCCCTTGCGAACAGCACACATATATCGAATCAACGCATTGTGATCCATTCATCATGAGCCTGCCTCGCGATATCCAGTCCCACCGCAGACGAAGTTCAATGGCTAAAATCACTCGCTCTTCATGGGCAGTTTCGCCAGTTGGCTCGTCGTCGCGCCATTCTCACTCAGTCGCTAGTCTGTGGCAAGGAAATGCGGTGTTTTTACTGCAAGAAGTTACGCCTTCCGTGTGCTCGAACACTCCCAATGGGCATCTGAAAAGTGTGAGCCCGGCGTCCGAAGTTGAGCTTTCGAAACATTCTAGAAGACCGTCTGATGCAAAAATAATCGAGCTGGTGCAGCGGCACTTAAAAACCGATGATGAACGAGCATTTGCTTCAGAGGGCGCCGATGTCATACGAGAAATTTATAAGTTCACCAGTGTGACTGATCGCCCAGCAGTAAAGCGGCTGAAAAGTCTATCGCTGGTGACAGAACATGAGTCGTTAAGAAGAGGGTCATCTGCAAGCTTATTAAACGTGCCAGGTGGATTTAGACGAGACTTTGTCTTGACTCATTCAACGAAAGTGAAGCCAAATCTCTTGACACGAAACTTTGTTGAGTTTCTAAGCATATACGGTCATTTTGCCGGTGAAGATCTCGAGGATGAGGACGATGTCGCGTGTCATTATTCGCCTTTCAAGTTTACAGACACCGATGGTGAAGACACTCCGCTCATTTCTTCTGGGCCGGGTAACTACAATCCACATGGCACGGCCACCGATGCTAAGGCGTACTTCTTGCTTGTCAAGGCGTTTGTGGGGACCGGAGTACTCTTTTTACCGAAAGCTTTTTCAAGCGGCGGTCTCTTGTTTTCTGCAACTATGTTGTTTCTGTTTGGACTTCTTTCATACTGGTGCTATCTCGTGCTAGTACATGCCAAAATCGCCTCCAAAGTCTCGAGCTTTTCGGAAATTGGCCGTTTATGTTATGGTCTGTGGTTTCAGCACTTGATAGTGATATCAATCATTCTTTCACAAATCGGTTTTGTTGCAACATATATTGTATTCACAGCCGAAAACCATCGGGCTTTTGTTGTGAACATGTCATCGTACAAAACCAGCGATTTGAATATTGTTTGGTTTATTGTATTGGAAGCGTGCATCTTGACGCCTCTCACTTTAATCAGAGACATAACCAAACTCTCATTGCTGGCACTCTTAGCGAACATATTTATTATGGTTGGCCTCGTGACCATTGTTTGCTTCACTGCCATGGAATTGCTCGATAACCAACTCCAGGCGGGTCCTGGGGTGTATTATTTTTTTAATAAGTCTGAGTTCTCCCTTTTTGTGGGGGTTGCCATTTTTGCATTTGAAGGCATTGGATTGATTATCCCCATCCAGGAATCAATGATATACCCAGATCATTTTCCCAAAGTATTGCGAAGTGTTATTTTGACGATTTCGTCAATATTTGTCTTTGTCGGAGGTTTGGGATACATTACTTTTGGAAAGAACATCGATACTGTTATTCTCCTCAATCTCCCGCAAAACTCGAGTCTTGTCATCATGGTGCAACTATTGTACGCCTTTGCTATTCTTTTGTCCACGCCTATCCAGATCTTCCCTGCTGTTCGATTGATTGAACTGCGTATTTTTGCATCTTCTAGATCTGGAAAAGCTTCCAAAACGGTGAAATGGCTGAAGAATGTATTGCGTCTGGCGTTTGTGATTTGTACGTCTGCTGTTGCTTTCTTCGGGGGTCAGAATTTGGACAAGTTTGTTTCTTTTGTCGGGTGCTTCACGTGTATTCCGTTGGTGTACATGTATCCCCCAATGCTTCATTTAAGGACGTGTTGTGATTACAAAAGGGCAACCAAAAACAAACGACGGATATTTGTGACCGCTGTGATCGACTATATTATGATCGGTTTGGGAGCTGCTGCTCTTACGTACACGACATATGATCTTCTTGCCCATTAGGGGAAAAATTTGGACAGAATTGGAGATCCTCCTCCCCACTATTCTTCGAGTAAAGGATATTGGAAGTTTCAAGAATGATATTGCCGAGGCCCAGATATGAAAAAATGCACAATACTTTCTAGAAGTTTTCATTGATTATACTTCCGTGAATATCTCTACATAAGGGGCCACACCGGGCAGTTAATGGAACATTTCCGTAATTATCCACCAACACTTTACAGGGAGTCTTCATCGTCCAAGGCATTTATAAGAGCTAATCTCGCATTGTGCACCAGTTTTTGCAAGTCTACCTTTGCCTGGTCACGCAAAATCTTGGCATCCTTCCACCAAACCTCCGCAATATTGATCAACTCATGTTGTTGTTTGTGCAACTCGGGGAAATTTGCTTTTTCCCATGCACATAGTTTTCCTTTCGATGCATAGTATGTTAGGGGCATGTTATACTTTAATGATACGCCAGCCACGATGGAAGACGCGGCAAAACGCAAGGGCAACGCCCTTCTTGCCATGAAAACATTTGTTACCAAAATCGGGAAGACGAGGCTAATTACCCCGGGGAAAATCGGGTCCAAGATGGTCTCATCAAGCTTCTGCTGTAAGTTCGCCCATTCATTTGCCAAAGCCGTGCGTTGTGTGGCTATCTCTGCAGCAATGAGATGCGTCGTACCATATACAAAAGCACGGAATTTTCTGGCCTGTTTTTCCAAGTACGGGGTGGTTCTAATACCCATTCCATCGATAAAAGAAATGTTTCCATGAGCTGATTCTTGCTCTTTCAACTTTGAGTTGATTTCCGCATTGAAGCCTGGTTTTGTTGTTACCAGCTCGTCGTCCTCGTAGAAGGATCTTCTGCGGGACATCGCAGATGTGAAACGATGGTTTAGATTTGTTGCTGATAGGGACAATCTGTTGATAATCTCGGATCTCAGATATGGCCCCGGGGCAATCGTTCACCGGTACCGATTGTATGCACAACCTTTTGTTTTGAAGTAGCATCACGTGACTGAGAAATGTATCCACGTGATTTTAGTGTACTAATGCATTTTCCATCGCATTTCATCTACATTTCTGATACCTGGTCTAACAGTTCCTAAAACACCCGAGTAAAGGATCATATATATCAGTAATTTAAAGTGAGAAGTACGGAAGTTTGAGCTTCGCGCTAAACTGGAGAGCAGGTACATCTAAGAACATGGAAAGGTGCCGTTTATTAGCTGGCATTATTGAAATGTCTTTCTTTTTGAGTACGAACTACGCCTCAAATACCTTGTTTCATCGTGATGTGACTTCAGGTAGCTTGATTGTAACCAAATCATCAAGAAATACAAACGCAAAAAATCAATGAATTCAAAATTAATGACTTTTTTCTTATTACCTCGCGCCACTCACCAGAGTGCATCGTTTAAAAGTGCTGAATGCCAGTTTCTTTAGAATACCCTCGCTTTGAAATTACTCTCTTTTTTCTGTTTCACTCTAATTTGGCACGCGGCAGCTTCACGCAGTGCACAAGAGACGCAAATAGTTTGATCCGCTCGACCACGATATTTGCTAGTTTGTGTATTTCCACCTTGAGAAAGGTTGGTCAGTGTTTCAGCGAAGGGAAGGACCTTTAACAGAGTAGATAAATTCTTTTATTCGAAAAGGACTGATTTGGGAAAATGCTCTTTGACGGTATTGTCTTAGACTTCATGAGGTGAAGTATTCGAGCACTTTTAGTGATGTCATAGCCCGATCTCACAAATTTTATGAATATAGTTTTTGGCTTTGTGTTTCTACTCATTGGGTTTCAAATTGCTTTAAAGTACAGTTTGTGCCACTTCGTGGCCACTGACCAAACCGCGGTGATTTTTTGTTCACAAGGAGACGTTCGGCTATACCATAAAGGTGGCAATGTCGTGGGGCACGCCAGCTGATAGTGCAATGTAAGGCAGTGTAATGTAAGGCAGTGTAATGTAAGGCAATGCAAGTTAATGTAAGGCGGTGCAATGTAGTGCAATGTAGTGCAATGTAGTGCAATGTAGTGCAATGTAGTGCAATGTAGTGCAATGTAGTGCAATGTACTGTGAGATGAGAGCTCATTTCTTTAGCGTCATAAAAACCAGCTTGAAAACCTTTTGACTGAACTTTGCCTGTTTCGATGTCCATTGCTCGCTCCGGCAGCATTGTACGAGGTACGAAGTAACGACCCTCTGCAAAACGTACAACTTTTCTTAGTATCTTTGACATGGATCATTTCATTCTTCATTGTTTTTATATGAATTTGATTCGCCTCTCTAAATTTTGAGGCATGACTCCCAGCCATTGAAGTTTACCGAAAGGTAACGAAGATGCCTAGCTGCGTCAGGTGGGAGGACTGGCGGTGTGCGGATGGTGGTGGGTAGAGTACAGTAAACTGTTTATAACAAAAATGGGAATAACCTGCGTAATCCGCAAAAAGCTCTTGAATTCTGAGCCGCAAAGCGAAGAGAAAGAATGGCTGCAAAAAAAGAAAAAAAAGAAAAAAAAGAAAAAAACACATGCATAATTGAAAAGTGAGAAATAAGAACACAAAAACAGAAAATTTATGTGAGAACGGGCCACCAAAAATTTATCTGTCCGGAAACCATTTATCACAAGTAATGTTTCAAGAACCCCTCCTCTCTAATCAGATGTATCATTTAAAAAAACAAAAAATGGAAGTCGGATACGCATATTTTTTCATTTGTAACTGAAGGAAGCAATTTATTGATAGCAATAAAAGTCTTTGTCGAAAAAGCCTTCGAGTAAAATTCCTTTTCTTTTTCAGAAGCAAATTTTCATGAAATCTCTTCATTCAAAAGTGGTGAATGTTACCTCGTTTTTCTGAGTCCCTTACAATCCGGAAGTATACTATCAGATTTGCTTGCACTCCACCAGGCATAACGCGTCCCCACATTTCGCGCGCCTGATGTGCGGAAGCACTGTAATGTATAATGGATTCATCGATATTTACAAATGGAGGAACCTTTTTCGCAGGAGAAAACAAAAGAATAGTCCTCCATTTACTGGAATTTATCAGCTATAGCCTCGAGCAAATGCATTTTCCACATAAGCTTGGCCGGTGTGTACGATTGCGTGAACCTTGGCTGCTTCTCGTCAAGATTATTTGAAAATTGTTCGATTAGCGGATAATGATTTTCGAGCTGCGTTCGTATCTTCGGGATTTTCACACACACACTCCTTCTATGACGTTGCTTTCTTTTTTCTCTCGTTCTCTTTTAGTTTGGCATGCTGAAGCTCTAAAACTGCGGGAGGATCACAAACAGGGTGTTCCGTCTCCATCGCGATGTTTGCAGTTTGTGTATTTCTAACTTGACAGGACATGGTCAACAACTCAGCATCAGAAAAAATTTGCACAAGTAGATAGACTTTTTTTTTTTTTCGAGCAAGTGTGAAGTGTTCCAGCACTCGTAGTACTGGCATACCAATTAAATACCGTATCGGATATCTCGCAGATTTTATGAAAATAGTATTTGGCCTTCGTGATTCTACAGGTGGGGTTTGAATTCGAATTTAAGTACCTTGTGAGCCAATCCTTGTCTGTTAATTGACCCGGTGTGGTTCCACCATTCGCAAGGAGACAATTGCCTTTAGCACAAAGATCAGAGGTTTTGCTCCGGGGAACGTTTAGTGTAATGTAGTGTAATGTAGTGTAATGTAGTGTAATGTAGTGTAATGTAGTGTAATGTAGTGTAATGTAGTGTAATGTAGTGTAATGTAGTGTAATGTAGTGTAATGTAGTGTAATGTAGTGTAATGTAGTGTAATGTAGTGTAATGTAGTGTAATGTAGTGTAATGTAGTGTAATGTAGTGTAATGTAATGTGGTGTAATGTAGTGTAATGTGGTGTAATGTAGTGTAATGCAAGTTGAGAGTACCTTTCTTTCGCGAGTGGCGCAATTTGTTACAGCTAGAGAGCTCTCTCGCTGACTTTGGTTGGTTCTATTGGTACTGGGCCGGGCAGCGTTGTGGAGGAACAAAACACATTCTTATGCAAAACGTGCTTTCCATATATTTCTAGTTATCACCGACATCAGTTTCTTTCATTCATCACTGCTTTCATAACACTTGAATCCGCTTTGCTTAATTTCGTGGTATTTTTTTTTTTGAAAGAAACATGTGGTATTCTTCTTAGCCATTAAAGTCCACTCTCACAGGTAATGAAGATGCTCGGCCGGGTCAATCGCGCGGAATGCGCGGTGGAGGCGGGGTGCACGAGTCCCTGTTGAATACCAGTTAACTTATCAGACTAGAAATGTGGGAATCGCACCGCGTGGCGCAGCCATTTAGTTGCATAAGGGCTAATGACTACCCTCAATTATGGGTGGTGATTGTAAACGTTTTCGCGCGAAAGTTCTCAACAATTTCTGATTATAATAACTTATTTCTGAGGCTCATTGACGCGGCGGTGAATCGTCATCAGTTCACCTTCGAGACTTTGCGTTTTGTGATTTGGGCTTGTAACTCGTTCAATCTCGCTCAATGAACTCGTCGAACGATAAGTCGGCCACTCCAGTAACTCGAATTCTGAAATTGATCTTTTTCACTCTTTTCCCACATAATATATATATATGTTTTCTAAATTGGACGGTCAAATGATTGGTAGCAACCGATTAGCCATTCAATTGCTTCTAGGCGATTCAATTGCCTCTAGCCGATAAATTACTAATAACTCGCCCAAGAATTTTCTTATCTTTCGAATGACACATCGGCCTAGAGGGGAAGCGTTCGTAGTCTGAGCTTGCCCAGTCCAATCCCATTCTTAAATTTCAATTGAAGAAATAAGTTGAAGAGTTCCAAGAATGTTTAGATTCATTCTCGTTAATTAAGGTGTGATCAACAACACTGGCCTTAGGTTAAGATTTTCAAAATTGTTATTCGACGTCAAGCGAAGCTTGTATTAGTGCATGGTTGTATTTTTGACTTCGGAAATTTCCTTTGAAAAAATAAATCCTGTGTTTGTTTTGTTATTTCTTATTTCCTGCTTTTTTGCAGCCATTTTTCTCTTCGCTTTGTGGCTCAGAATCCTCGCAGTACATAAACGGAACTAATCCAAATTGAGCCGTTTCTACCTTTGCTTACGTTGTCTTCGCCTTTTACTTCAATTTTTCAAAAAAAGTATTTTCTTTTTTCTCTCATCAAAACTGAATCATTCAAAAAGAAAAGTACAAAAATTCAAATCCAATGAGAACGCCCCAAACAATCGACACTAACACACAAAACTGTCCAAGTGAGAGCTGCCTTGTAACATGCCGCAACCCATCCAGAACAGTGGGTCTGAAAATACTTTATGAGATAAAAAAATTACAAAACAGAAGGTTTTTGCGGATTTCGCATGTTATTCCCATTTTTGTTACAACTAAAGGGTCGATTGTACTTCACCACCCGTTCGCGCACCCTCCCATTCCGCCCACCTGACGTGGCGACGCATCTTCATTACCTTTTTGGTAGACTCCAATCGCTGGGAATAATGCCCCAAGATTAAGAGAGGCGAATAGATGTCATATAGTAGAAAATGAAATACGGCGATCTCAACGATAAGAAAATGTGTATCTTTTTCAGAGGGCCAGTGCTTCGTGGCTCGCACAAGGCTAGCGACCGAAGTAAATAGAAGCAGGCAAAGTTCAAGTCAAAAGGAACTCAAGCGGTAAAAATTGAGTTTATCATGCTAAACAAATGTACTCTCGTGTTGAAGTCCATTGCACTGGCTTAGACCACGCTACATTACCTTACATTGCACTACATTGCACTACATTGCACTACATTGCACTACATTACCTTACATTGCACTACATTACCTTACATTGCACTACATTGCACTACATTGCACTACATTGCACTACATTGCACTACATTGCACTACATTGCACTACATTGCACTACATTGCACTACATTGCACCGCCTTACATTAACTTGCATTGCCTCACATCGCATGACCCTAGACTGCACTACATCGTTCCACGTTACACTATCGGCTCGAGTGCACCACAACGCTGTGATCTTTGTGGTTTGGCCGATCATGTCTGTGCGAATAGTGGAACCACTCAGTTTCAATCATCCGGCAAGGATCGGCCCACAAGGTACTTTGATTGGCATCCAAGCCCATCGGTAGAATCACAAAGGCCAAATAATACTTTCGTAAAATTAGTGAAATATCTAAGAAGGATGCTTAACCTCTATGACAGTACTAAACGTGCTTGATCACTACATAATATTCTTAAATTTAGGAATCTACTTTCTTAGTTGAAGGGTATTTCTGGTGTTAAGCCACTGACCAAGCCCCCATTAGGTGGAAGTACACAAACTAGCAGATATCGCGTTCGGGGCGGATCACACCATTTGCGTTTCTCGCGCATCATTTATCATGCCAAATTAAAATAAATTAGAAAAAAAGAAAGCAATTTCATTGAAAGAGAGGGAGTAAACCAAAGAGCCTGACGCAATTCAAAGACAATTATCCACTAATCGAACAAAGCTCAAATAGTCTTGACGAGAAGCAGTCAAGGTTCACACAAACGTAAACGCCGCCCAAGTTTATGTGGGGAAGCCAATCACTCGAAGAACATAGCTGATAAACACCAGTAAATGGGGGACTACCCTCTTTGTTTTCTTTTTCGTGAAACGTCGATTCCTTTTGTGAACATCGATGAATTTATTCTAAATGAAATGCACCACATCAGATGCGCGTACTGTCGGGGTGCGTGTAATTGGAATGCATGATGAAGTACAATAGAGTCTGATAGTATTCTTCCGGATTGTGAAAGATCTCGCAAACACTAGGTAGAATTCACCACATCTAAAGTGAAAGGATTTTGAGAATTGTTTCCTTTAGCTCTGATGAGGAATTTCGGTCGGGGTCTAGTTCGACAATGAGTTTCATTGGATAGAAAAAATTGTCCCCCAATGGTTAGAATAAAAATAAAGATAAAAGTAACTCAAAAATAGTTCTGTTGTTTCTTTAAAAGGAAAAAAAAAAAACAGATCACTATTCGCTACCCATAAGCTGAAAACTTCCAGAAATATCCAGAAATGTATATCTCCCATCGATTGGGGTATTATCAACTACACTGCCCTCAACACAACCTGTTTCTTAAACAGACATGAAAGACAAAAGAATAAAAAAGGATACGCTTCCCAATAAAGATACTGTAACATTAGGGTCTAGCCTCCTGCCCACGCTATAAATAAAAATGTTGATCCACCCGCTTCTAAATCATCACGAAACTTTACTGCGAAATGCCCCGACAACCCAAAATGTTCCCGTGAAGATATGAGACGAGCTTGCCTCGTCTAAAGTGCTTGGTTTCACTTCCTTGGTAAACTCGATTCATGTGCCATCTAAATCACCTAATGTTTTAAAAAGCTTCGTTTCTTCTTCTTTTTCTCTTCGGCTGGCGGCGCGATAACCCCTAAGGGTTTCCCCGCGGGTTCATTTTTAGGCACCTCCATGCGGAAATCTCTCAGACTTTCTGGAGTAGTATGTTTAGAAGAGTCGTCGCCCATACTCCCATGAGAAGTCAATGATTCGGAATTTGACGAGGGTGCCTGGTTTGGAACTCGGAGATAAGTTTGCTGTTGTACTTGGACTCCCGGATTGACCCCAGGATTGACTCCCGAAGACACCTTTTTCTGTTGGTTGAGCAGCAAAGTCGATTGATTTCCTGGCCCACCCATGATCATCGACTTGTGTTTATTGCCACTCGCTGTGGGCATGGGCATCCCGCCTCTTCCTCCATAGTCAATGTTGAGAGCCTGATCGGGAAAAGCAGACCGGCGGTTGGCCTTTTTACCCGCAAAAGTCTGGCCTGATCCATATGCTCCTTGGTTCAATTGGTGCTGTTGGGAAGCCAGAGTTTGCATGTGTTGCTGTTGGAACGCCATGCTGTTCGATCTGCTTTGGTAAGTCTGTGGAGGCACATTTTGTTGTGCCGGGTACTGTTGAGGAGGCATCTGGCCGGGATGATTCATCGCAGACCCACTATTATGCGAAGAAATACGAGGCCTATGTTGCGGCATCGGACCTTGCTGAGACATTTGTTGTTGCATGTGCGGTGGGATGTGCTGGTTATATTGGGGGCCATTTTGTTGATATCTCTGGGGGTTTCTGAGGGTTGGTGGGAGAGAATTTTGAGGAAATCCATTCGGTGGCAATCCATGAGGAGGCCGCTGGTCATATCCGTTTGCATCGTGCTGCACCTGCGGCTGAACTTGAGGCTGAGCTTGTAGATGATGAGCTGGTGGATGAGCTTGAAGCTGTGGCGGGTGTTGCTGATTGTATGGGTTTCCGCCCGAAAGCGAGTAAGAAGGGCGATAGTTTTGACCGTTGTGGTAACTGCCGCTTCCATTGTACATGCCGTTCTTCCCTTGCTGCTGGACATGACCTTGAGAAACATCGTAGTATTGCTCGCCCGTCTGGGAGTCATAATAATGGTCGTTTTGAGTTCCCGTTTGCAGCATCAGCAGCATATTCTTCATCTCACGCTCGCGTTCGAGCAACGCTTGTTCTCTTCTTCGAAGCTCATTCTCTTTTTCAGAAAGATCTCCGGAACCTGCTGATACTGCACCTGTTGTTTGGCCACTCTGGCCGACTAGATTATGTGGCGGAGGAGGCACGTCGTGAGAAGAGGCGTCGCCATTCAAAGATGCACCATAGGCCACCACGTGGGCTAGTTCCGAAAGGTCCGGAGTCTGCATCTGCAGAAGTCCGTATGTTTTGCTTTGTGAGTCGTTATTGTTATTGTCGTCGCTTCGTTGGGCATGGTTTTCTTTGGGTATAGTTTCTGGCGCGTCGACTCCATTGAAAGCTCTCAGTTTTTCGCCTCCATTCGCAGCTCTCAATTCCCCGTCTCCTTGGCGCTCATTCCTCTGATTGTATCGCTGTTCCTGTTGCGACCAAGCGGCCTCTGCTTGCATGATACGAGATTCCAAATCCTGTAAAGCAGTCTGTTTTTGGTTTAAGTGACTGTCCAATTTCGACAACGAGGACTCCTTCTGGGCTTGGAGATTCGACAACTCGCCTAATTTGATATCGAACAACCGCGTTTGCTCTTCATATTTGCGCACCAACGTGTCCTGCGCCTTTTGTCTTTGCAGGAGATTTGCTTCCAATTGCTGAATGGTATCTTGGTGCTGTTTGTACTGTGACTCCATCTCTTCTTTTTCAAGCTTCAACTTCGCCAAGTCCAGCAGCAAGCCATTCAATTCTTTTGAGCTTGAACCAGGAATTTGGCCGTTTCGCCGCATGAAAAAGATCGACTCTGTGAAGTTCATTTTAAGCAACTGGCACACAATCGAATACAAGTTCTCCAAGTATGGTGTACGTACGCCGTGATCGTCACCCAATAATATGGGCTGCAATAACAACAAGTCGACATCAACATCAATTTGGTGGTGAAAATTGTAAAATACCAGGTTGGTGTTGGCAAACTTTGGCTCAACGTCCGAATTTGTGGCAGGATAATGCGCCAGCCAATTCTTCAAGATATTGCCCTCGTTCTCATAGCCCTTAATAAGCTTACATTCCATCTTCTTGATGATCTTAAATATCTCATTGACGAGGCCCGAAATTAAAGGTTTGGCGAGGATTTGCTTGTGCAAGTTTGCCGGATATGGCTCCTCGAAAATCACCGAAAGTGGATTCAACACAATCCGCGGCAACGCGAGCTTCCACTGGTAGGTCATGAACTCCTTGTAATTGTTCAGTTTGAGGAGACTAATGTGCCCACTCAGCTGCTCCTGTACTGTTTGTAGAAGCTTGTAAAAGCTAGCATAAGTTGCCGAGTCGCCCACTTTATAAAGCGCTTTCAGCTCGTCTGTACATGTTCCCAAGTAAATTCTTTGGTCCTGATCCAATACCGAGTGGAGAAAGTCGTTCTTCTTGGGCCACCGTTTGACATCAGATTCATTCATTATCGAACACACCGTCACCTGACGCGTTTTGGGGAAGCTCGACACAACAAATGTCTCCAAAGCAACGTATCCGGTCGATTCCACCACAATAAGTGACTCCGCGTGGAGGTACGGGGCCAAAGTCGCACACGTGTCTTGAAAACTCTGTAAATTAGGCACGCTAAGAATCACCACATCATACTTTCGTTTCAGCGATAGCGATTCCAAACTGTCATGAATCTCCTCAGGCTGGAAACGTCCCGGTTTTAACAGCGTGGACAGAAATCTCAACGGATTGCCCCGATCTAGACTGGCCGATACCATCGTCACCAGGCATTGTCTTGTTGACAGTAAACGCCATGCGTAGAAAGCCAAGTTTGGATGTTCACCAACTGAAAAGGGCTGTTAGTATACTTCTTATCAGATTTTAAAGTGCTGAAGTTGCTCAATGTCATAGCTGCCGCATGGGGCCGGGAGTTAACAGTAAGCATTGACGTGAGGCCAATGTCAACATACCAGTAAGCAAGTGCAACGACATGGTCCTGAGTCTAGGTGATAAATATGTGGGGAGATTAAAGTGGATGTTGTTAGCACGGAGCTAAAAGCAAGACAGGCCAAGAGAGGAATCGTTGTCCTTTTTTTCTTTTGACTTTCTTGTTTTTTTTTTATTTTTCTTTTTTTTTTTTCGATCCCGTAGCTCTTCAAATGCTCTGTATGCCGTTCGCTTTTCCCAAACCTAGTATTTTTTTTCCGTTGCTTGGCGAAGTGGTGTTTCCAGCAGCAACTACGAAAGTTGACGCAAAGCATGGGGAACGCGCGCACGGAAAACTCGCACTGCGCATGCGCCAAATAGCGCCCGCTTTGAGGGAAAGAAAGGCCTGGGGGCCTATCGCAGCGAAACTCTCATGCAACTCCCACACAGGCACACCGGCCGAAAGAATTACCAGTGTGCCAGTGATAGCTCGGGAATCCTTAACATGTTCCCGATTCCGGGGACATTCACCACCAAGGCATTTATAATAGAAGAAGTGGCGAAAGCGGGGATAGATGCCATAGAAGATTAATTTGATTAATTTGCAGAAGTCACTATTTTCTTTTTGTTTTTTTGAGCAGTTCAATCCTTAGGGGTCGCTCCCACAGAATCTTCTTTTGCTATTTGGGGCAGACGCTTAAGTACTGCGGTGCTTTCTTCAGAACGCTAAGCCCGGCTACAAATTTACATCAGTTGGACCACGCACTTTTGCCCCTGGAAACAATTCTTTGTATTCTCTTATATTGAAACACAAAAAGATTTAATTTGGCTCTATCTACCAAATCAAAACGGCTCAATGCGAACACTTTGGATCCATGTGTCCCGTCAAAACGGGGTAGCCGACCTTCAATTATGAGCCCTGCGCCAACAACTCACAAAAAGTTGCAAGCATACACTCCTGGTTTGGGCAAGCGACACAATGTTCAAACAATAAAGCACAGAAGTGTTTCGCTTCTAGAGCGTCGTGTGGAAAGAGAACTCATCGTAACGCTTTTAAATGAACAGTTTGCAAATATCACCCTTTTTGACACCGTTTGGTCAGTTGTATTGCGGAAATCCGGGTCTGCCGAAACACGCCATTGATTTCCTTTGCATCTCCGCTTGCCTGGGCTATGCTTTATTTTTTTTTTTTTTTTTTTTCTCGCGAGCGTGAATGCTAATTGACGTGAGGGGGTCGGAGATTTTTTCTGTAACCTTTTCTATTCAGCCAACGATCGCCCCATGTCAGAGCACAAATCTACCCACCAGCATAGATCCAGATGGGGAACATTTTATTCTTTTGATAATTTGACATCCCTTTAGAAGCCTTTGGCATTGATTCGGGGAAAATCCGGCGTTCGTAACTCCGGGCTATCTTGCTGGCGGTATGCAGCACATTTTCGGGGGGTGCTTCTCTCGGGCGCTTCTGGGCTCAAAGTCGCGCAAGGTGCATACGTCCGAACGCGTGTCAACCGAGACCCGCCTGGCCGACCGGGAAATTTATATGCCACCGGCCCGAAGGCCACATACTGAGTGTTCCGGCCAGGATCACAGTGGGTACGCCGATATGGACATATCTATGAACTAGCAGAAGTGTGAAACAAAGCCAGTAATACTCGTCTCAAAATGATAGTGGTTTCGCTTTTTCCCCTGATCTTTTTCGTTTTTTCTCGTTTTCGCTTTCTTTTTTTTTGAGGTAGCCAAGCCCTAAACAAGATAAGGTTATTTTATTCCAGGGTTGGCACGTGTTTAGACTCAAGCAAGGCTTGGGATAAAGTCCCACTTGAAGTAAGTAACATCTAGTATTTTCAATCATCAAGCTCGCTTCAGCAATTAAAAAAACGATCCCTCATAGTTTGATCGTGGCAAAGTTTTTCTTAGCAAGGTCTTTTTTTTAAAACCTGCTGGAGTCTGAAGCCCTTTAGCGCTCCGTAAACCTTAACTACCAGTCCTTGGCGCCGAACAGTATCAAGAAAAGAAAGAAGAAATTGGTCGGTACTAAAACAGAATACATTCTTATCCATGAATAAAAATCACATGGTTTGCCTTTTTTTTTACTCTTGCTGTTTTGTCTCCGCCGAAATTGCAACCAAAGGTTTGTTAAATCTCCCAGGAAATGTGGAGTGTTGCTCAGTAACAAAAGCCTGCCGCTTGCCTCGCGTGTGTCGTGCGAAGCCCAAGACACTGCGCGGCGCAGTCCCATGTCCTTTTTTTTTTTCAACACGCTCTTCTCTTACCGCCTTCTTTTCTTTTCCTTACAGGCTTTCCCAGGGGCGTCGTTGTAAAGCGCTTTCCGTAAAAAGAAAGGGTGATTCTTGCAACTTGATGCCGCTGGCGGGTTCTGCCGGTCCTCCTCTGTGCGGGCTGACCAGAGCTTGTTTTGACGCTGGCTTGTAAATTAAACTACCGTTGGGGTGTATCTCCGGGTGATGAGGCCTCCTCTGACTCACTCGGTCATAATCCCTAGCATATTCTGTGTAAATTTTTTTGCACTTTCAGTTTTTCGCAGTTGAGGATGTCTACGTCGTTTGAAGACGAATGCACATAGTGATGGACTCCATAGTGCACGTTATGGTGGGCTTTGAGATAAATGTGAGTTTTGGCCCCATTGATCTATGCATGCCCTAGGTATCTATTTTTCTTTTCTTTTTTCTTTATCTGTTTTTTTTTTTTCTTTTTTTTTTCTCTACCTTTATAATGCCAACCATGAACCGAGACCATCACTGGGGTAATTCTAAGCAACTCTCGATTTTCAAGGTCTTTTTGTCGTTTGTGGTCAATCCTGAAGTCTTCAAAACGATGCAATCTGTTGGCCTCGTTGTCTTGAAATAAGCTGGAGAGATTTTCGCTTGTAATAAGGTAGATTTCAATGTACTCGGCTTTCACTATACTTACTGGAGATTCATATCGGTCTTCCAATTTAGATAGCTTTTTAAAATATTCTCCTACGTCACTGACAAGCAGAGGACATTAAAAAGATCAGACGATAAGCTGGGTATTTTTTTTTTTTTTTTTTTTTTTTTTTGATAGGCTTGACCTGCGACTTTTCCGTGGTGTCGCTGCGGTCAGCATATCAGAAATGTGGAAATGCCGTCTCGAAGAATTTAAAGAGAATTACGGAAAAAAAAAAATTCCTCAGAAATACATATCTCCTTTCTTTTATCTCTCCATTTCACAAGCAATGACACAAGTGCCGAAAAAGGTGAGGTTTGAAAACGTCTGCGACCAGGTTCTGAACGAAAAATTCATAAGAGGTTCAACGCTTAACACCGAAGCGAACGCGAATAATAATCGTGGTGGTTCAGAGCAAAGAGCACCACCCAAAAATGCTAAGGAAGAATCCAAGAAAGTGAGATTTCTGAAGCAAACGAATACTATTTTAACCGTGGAGAATGTCAAAATCAAGAGTGTCCTTAAGAACCGTGCGGCTCATCCTCCGCCCTACGCCACACCAAGCAAACTCAGCCAGTTTAAAACGAAAATGCTGGATTTTGGCGAAAAAGTACGAGAGAGTGTGATAACTAGTATATTGTTGGCGTTGATGATCTTGGCTTTGACTGGCTTGTGTATTTATCAGGGATATGTTTGGATCGAATGTACCCAGCTGCAGACATGTGGGGCGAGCAAAACTAGATAAGAAAAGAAAGAGAAAAAAAATAATAATATGAAACTTTACAAAAGAAAGATCTTCGCATGTAGGATCTGTGTAAGCTCAGCACCAATAAGACTCGACTCAGTTTATACATATATTTTTTCGTTCGTCGTCTTTTATGTATCATTACCTCTCTAATTTAAGAGCGTTTGATCAATTGGGCAGGTAAGTAGCACGGAAACACTGGCACGTGGTAAGACGGTATGGTGAGGCCGCGGCGGACTTGATCCGGTCACGTGACTGGCACCACCGCTTCACAACCAAGATCAACCGAATATCAACTGAATATCTTATCCAACTCTTGACTTCACGCTTTCCCCGACGCGTCAATGAGAGGAAATTTGATACTTCTCGAAGGCTTGGATCGTTCCGGAAAGTCAACGCAGGCGGAAATCCTCGCACACCGGCTCCAAGCGTCACTTGTTAAATTTCCCGATCGTTCGACTCCAATTGGAAAAGTCATCAACGAATATTTAACCAACACAGAGTTCAATCTCTCGGATGAAGCTGCACATCTTCTTTTCAGCGCAAATCGATGGGAGCTAGCCTCCGTTTTGAAAGAAACTTTGGAAGCTGGAACCCATGTCGTCATGGACAGATACGTGTATTCAGGCCTCGCTTATTCGTTAGCCAAAGAAAATCTGAAAAGCCTCGAGTGGCTTTATAGCCCCGATAAGGGCTTACCAAAACCAGACTTGACGATGTTTTTGACTATCTCATTGGACGAGTTGGCGCTGCGTAAAAACTGGGGCGACGAACGGTACGAAAAGAGTGCTTTTCAGACCAAAGTGAAGAAGTGCTTTATGAAAATCTTGAATCCAGATCTTGATCCCACAATCGAGATAGTTGATGTAGGAAAGCTTCTGATTGATGAAGTTTCGTCCAAATTGTGGAAGATCATCGAGACGAGGAAGCTAGATCAGTTGACGGGAAAAGAACTAATCCGACTCAGCTGAGTGGAAAGATGTTTTTTTTTTTTTTTTTTTGATGTTTTGTGCCACTGAGTCCTGGGAATTTGGCAGCTGTTTCAGGCTTGTTCACAGCTTGTTCCAGTTTGTTCCAGCTCCTAGCCTAAACCAGACTTTTTCTGTCCGACACCATGACCGGTTTTTCCCTTGAATTTCCTTCAAAACGCCCTTCTAAAGAGAGATATCCACTTGGCGACGAAAGTTCTGCTGAAAATGCACCCAAGTGGTGGCTCAAAGCCAATTTTGCTTCTGGTTCAAGCACAATAGTCTGCTTCAATGTGCATATATTAAGATTTGGTGTTTAACTCCCAGAAACTCAAAAAGTAAGGAGATAGCATCAAGTCAATGTGATTTCTTTAGTTGACCTCTCTCTGGTCAAACCATCAAGTTGACGAGAAAAAGAATTTATCCCTTAGCCTTCGCCTAATGTATGTTCCACATGATTGTATACTGTCGGTGTCGACTTGCCTCCTCCAGATATACCAAAAGTCCACCCCGCCTGAATCGTGCATGCTCATAAAAAGTCCCCTTTATTCTTCGCTTTGTTTCATAAGAGTATCGAGATTTCTCAGCACCACTTGAAATTCTGATCAGATTATCTCAAGTCTAGCTGGTGTTTTAGCAAACTAGTCATAATCATCATCATCAGGTTAATAGTGTGATTAGTATTTAGTCTTCATCCCCTCTGTGTTCATGATTGATAGTGCTGAAGTTGAAAGCTCTAAAATAAGCTTAGAAGAGATGAGCACTCTGTCCATTTGAAGAATACTGTTGACCCTGTTCATAGTAAAAGACCAAAACTCAATACCTAGTGTTTGGCCCTTATTCTCAGTTTCTTTTTTCTTGACTCTCTTGAGAAAAAGCGCTTTAACCCCCATTATTCATGCCATTAAAGTATCAATATGCTCGAGTCGCTGCAAAATTCTCGCTTTCAGAGTTTCCAAGAGCTCACCGCCCAAAAAGATCTCGTCTAACACAGGATACAATTTAAAAAAATTGAACACAAGATCGAGCTCACATACGTTGTCGAAATATGTGTCCAAGATTTCGACGAAGAAATGGATCGCCTCCAACACGCTAAGTTCGTTATCGGCAAAATCAATCGACACCACAAAGTACAACCCGGCGTATCGTCTGTACACCAACAAACTGTCCCGTAATTCGACAAAGTTGCTCTGGTATTTCAGGTCACGTGTCAGCATTAGACGGTGCACTTCATTAACCGTATCCTGTTTTTTTGTTTCGCTTAATGTGCTGTCATACCACTTGGCAAGACGAGTTTTGCCTTGTCGATTGAGTATAAGAATGTAGTGAATCATCCTTGAGTGTTTGGGAGTGATATAGTGCCCTTCAAAATGGAGATATGGAATGTTTAAGCGGTGATGTCACTCGAGCCGGACGGGTCTATTCACTAACTCTATCTGATTCTATCAGTATGTAAACGAGAAGGAAAAGGAGAAAAGAATTGACCGAGCCAGCTGTTTCGAGGTGTTTCTTGTTGTTCGAATCGAAGTCAATTTAGACTTGATACTGTACAGCGTCTGTGTATACTTTTCGTTGCCCTGGAAGGAAAAGCTTTGAACAAAGAAGAAGCGATTTTTCTTTTTTTTTTTTTTCTTTTTTTCTTTTTCTTCTTTTTTTTCTTCTTCTTCTCTTCTTTTTTTTTTTTCCTTTTTTATGAAGCTTTTCAAACCCGGATGTGGGATATATCAGCCTCCAGCAGAGCAATCAGGGTACTTTGTCTGGGTCAGGTAGGAAAACTAACAAGATATAGGTGAGCAGATTTCTTACCCAAATTGCATATATATGAAGGGCTTGTTTTTATTGTTAACAGGTATAAAGCCGCCACGTGTTCAAGGCAAAGCAGCCCCCTGAAAGAAACAATATCAATTGTGGTTTAAGTGCCCGTTCCGACTAATAATATAAAGTGGAGATCACTTGGGGATAGGTAAACTGGAGTGGACATTTTTAGGTGCGCGCGTAGGGCCTGGCGACTATAGAACCAAGAAGGGCAACCACGGTTACTTAGAGCCAGTTTAGGGCCAATTTAGGTCCGAAGAATTGAGCAGGGCCAATACGCCCAAATATATACGCCCAGGGAAAAACACATTCACCACCATTTTCTTGAATAAAATGTATTTGAGAATATAGAAAAAATACGCACAGACTCTCCATAAGTTCGAACAATATGAATTTCCCTGAATTCTGGCATTTCGGTGGACCTTTAATAATCTCGCTAAGGTGTCGCTTCAGTGCGGCCCCAATTAGGCCCACAGATGTTTCTACGTCCAGTGTGCGATTAGGCGGCCCCACGCCCTCGTTCCACCTTTTTACCATCTCCGCCTCAGCTAGAGTTCTCCAAGATTCCTTCATTTCCCAAATCAAAACCAGGACTGTGGAACGTTGTGGTTTTTATTATTCCTTAACCTCTTTGCTTCCTCGCAGTCCAGAAAAACTCTCTGCTGTAAGTGTGCTACTCCTAGATCTACCCAATATGGACTTGATGGAGGATCCTTATAAGCAATACGAGATCCGAGAGGGAATCGTGTTTCTTATCGAGCTTTCTGACGCCATCTACATGCCACTCCACCAGCTCGATGGGCAGAATCAAATTGGCGAGATTCTCAATTGTATCAACGACTTACTCTCGGAAATGGTAGTGACGTTTCCCAATAATGGTGTTGGAATATACTTATATAACTGTGAATATACCGGGTCGAAATATGCCAAACAATGTGGGCTCAATAAGATCTTTTCACTCAACGACTTGAACAGCTCCAATATGAAACAGCTTATAAACATTCTCCAGGACGATTTCGAGCGTGCAAAACCCCTCGAGTCCCGGTTCCCACCGGCTAAGGGTGCAACTGATAATCTTCATACGGTGTTGAAGACAATTCTCCGTGAGTTTCAGCGCAAACCTCACTATAACCGCAAAAAGATGTTTTGGTTTACAAACAACGACCAGCCGTACATCAACGACAAGTTGAAGGATAGCTTACGTACCATGATTAGTGATTACGAAGACAACTATATTCACGTGACGCCGCTTTTTCTTGACACGTTTCTTGATCCAGAACAGAAACACCCCAAGCCGTTCGACGCGTCTTTGTACCAGGCAATTTTCCTCAACACTAACTACTTACGAAATGCCGCGACGGAATTTCCAGGGGATGCTTTTAACCGAAAACATGCGGATGTTCTGTGGCTGAAAACCACGGTTTCGTCGCAAATCCGCGAACTGATTTTCAGACTCAAAGAAGTAAAAAGGGTTCAGTTTTCTTGTGATCTCATTCTTAGTGACGGGCCAGGGGTTGGTGGCTGTCTTGGCTGTTCAGTGAAAGGGTACACTTTGTACAACCACGAGCAGGTGCGGCATTTCAAGAAAATCTCCACGGAAAGCGGGGAAATCAAGATTGCTCATAACGATACCAAGCTTGTCAAGAGGGGCACTCAAGAGGAGATCCAAACTGAGCGAGAGGCGAATGAACAGGAGAATGAGAATAAAAACGAAAACGAAAACGAGAATGTGAACCAAAAGGCTCATACCATATACAAGGGTGTGGCTGTAAAAGACGGCCATGATGTAAAACTGCTGGTTTCTGGCTCAAGCGAAAAGGTCTTGTTGCTACGGCCAGAAGTTTCTGATTATATCAGGCTGTACTCTTTTGATCACGTTCCCAAGGCATATGGGGTGGTGGACCAAGATGAAGGTCCTGAGGCTGGAAATGATCCAGCCGAAGACGAAGACATCGACGGGCAGCTCGAATTTTCTTCTGCACCATACTTGAAACTTTTGTGTTTCAGAGACTTGGCGCTGTTTCAGCCATACTTCAACATGAAACCGCCCTTATTTGTGGCTGCCGACTTAAATGATGGCTTGACTGGGACCTCTGCGGACGGCGGATACGCAAACTCATTCGACACGTTTAAGGCATTGTACCAGTCATGTGTCCGGCTAAAGAAGTATGCGCTTCTATTTGGGTGCACAAAGAAAAACTCCAAGCCGGATTTGTATGCGTTTTACCCAACAAACGTAAATACAAACTCCTCGGGAAAAACTTCCGACGGCGGAAAAACCCCTGACGGCTTCTTGCTAGTGAATCTTCCGTGGCTCAGTGAAATACGTAGTTTACCCGACCACATGTTGGACGGAAATGACGGCAAATTCGTACCTGCGCATGAAGAGGTCAGACCCCCCGAATTGGTGACGCTCTATGGCAAGCTTATTGACCATTTCCAGCCCTGGAAGAACTACGAGCCAAGCCAGCACAGTAACCCTACGCTCCAGTATTTTTACAATACCATCAAACACGAAGCCTTGCAGTTGGATATTGAGGACCAGGACAAGAGCTTGCAAGCCAATGACTGGAGTGTACGAAAGCTCGTGGAGATGCGAGAAACGATGGCATCTAACAGCGATATGGTGGAGATTATGAAGGTTCTTACGCGAGTTCTAAGGGAAGTCGAAAAAGTTGAGAAATCGGGGAGTTTGAAACGCGATGCTGATAAAGGTGGAGGCCAAGCGAAAAAACAAAAGGTGGAAAGCTTGAGCGAGGCTGCGATAATAACACTTTGGAAAAATGATACTTGGAACAACGTGTCTGTAGCTCAGCTTCGAGAGTTCATGAGCCGATATGACCGGATCAAAAAGGCCACGCGCAAAGCGGACATGGTGGCGAACATTATTGAGTATTTGGAGAGCCGGAGATGAGAAGGAGAGTGAAATATCACGAAATCAAGGGAAACCAAAAAAGTGATGCCAACAGTCCCACGAGATATTGAGGCAGGAGGGCCTTCGATCACAGCTCCTGCACAAGTGATCATTTGAAAGATGCCCAAAATTCAAAATTTCTTAATTCCTTGATTTTTCCGAGATCCCGCCCAAATACACGCCGAAAGTCTGGTCCATTGATAGGAAAGATGCAAAGGTGACTTATTCTTGACCTAATTAATGAGGCTATGCGAATCGGTCTCGGTCGGATTTCCCGATTCGGCCTCACACGCGATGTGCCGCCCATGATTAAATTCAGAGGTGCTAGCACCCGCACCTTTGGAGAGCCCAGAAAAAGTCTCAAACTTCTGTGGGAAAACACCCGCCATACTCTTGGCAAAGCTTAATCGGAGGCGGGGTTTCTGTCCAAGTGGGGAAAAATTAAAGACGCAAAAATTAAAAGACTCTCAAAATGAAGGCCAAAATAAAAACAAAAGGAGCAAATTCACAGACTTTGAACAAACATCACCTACAATGGTACTTCATGTCTCATGAACCAAACCTGTGGCATATTGGCCAATGAAAACTGGCAAAAACAAGCTTAGTAATGAGAACAGGCACCGACCGGGCCAAGACTCAGATCGGCATGCCGATACGCAGGCAAATCACCGATAAAACCGCACCCCACGTTCCGAGTCTAAGTGGAATGGGAATTTGGCGGGCTTTGTCCCAGATGTCGTGGCAGGTGCAGAAACCGCGCGCCGCTCGGAACAAATGCAGTGAAAGCGCAAGATTCATGGGATAAAGGCACCGAGCTACCAAGGACCAAAAGGGAATAAGAAAAGGAAAGAAAAGAAAGGAAAAAAGGAAGAAAAAAAGGATTATTCTCCCTAATTGAACTAAGAATAATTTGAAGGAATTTCGACCAACTTGACCTCAAAAAATGAAAAGTACCGATTAATTGTCCCCTATTATCAGATGCCACTGCGGTGCAGCGCGATCTCAGTTGCCCCAGATAATCCCGAAAGTCATTGCGGCTGCGTCAAACATGATGATGATGATGACCCGCACTGGGCACACCATGCGCGTTTACGTAACGGGAAAATCACCAATTTGTTCCGCTTTTCTTATAAAGCAAGACGCGGCCCGGAGTCTAGAAAAGATTCAACGCCAGATTTGTCCGCTTAATCTCTCGCTACAGATTAACTAAACCACAAAAACCACCTTTCTTTGTGCTGGCTCGGGTGTCAACTTGTTTATTGCCACCTTCCGCTCTTCAGGAACGTCACAGCCCTGATTAACTCTGCATTTTTGCCACTTTCCATGGACTCGGCACCCGGACTAAATCTACCAGCTCAAGCCCCTGGTTATTCCGAAGGTCTACCTCCGTACAGAGATGATATACCTGAATACTCGGCTTCACTACAGTTTTACGGGCTTGCTCTACATAAAATCGAGTTCGACACGCCCTGGAGTGATCGCAGCTCGTCGCTAAAGCCGGTGGTGGTGGAGCTTAATAGCAACCAGCTTAATCTATACGAGTTTGTTGCCGACAAACATGTTGTCAATGCAGTCAAATCCTTGTTCAAATACCAGAACTATGACGATGGCTCGGACAAGGCAACGGCGCAAGTGGCCGATATCTCCGACGACTACTTCTTTGACGGCGATGCTTATGGAGACGATATGCAAGCGGATCCCAACCGGGCAATGTTCAAAAGACTCCGCCAGCGGCTCGATCAGAAAAAAACCCGCAAACGCTTGACCGCGCGTCTTCCCGACGACGTGTGTCGCAACAAGATGCTTCTTGAACCAACGTCGGATCCTCAGATATACAAGCAGTTTGCGGCTAAATTCAGGGGCATTCTTCTTCATAGCTATACGCTTCTGAATCTAAATGTAGGCGAGGCCCCGTCAACGCTGCTGGCGTACTATAAAGAAGAAAAACCGCTTCACGCAAACAGTTTTGCGCTTGTCAAGTACCGCAACACGCTCCGGCTCCGGGTCGAGTATACCCAAATGCTTCTCCACTTGTGGTCGTTCCATGGCATGGTGCACTGGTTCCGGAACATGAGCGTTGGGCGGGACTTGACGTCATCGATCGACGAGCGCAAGTTGTCTGTATTGAAATCGATCCCTCGCCACTTTTCGGCGGCCAACAATGCGTTGCTCGAAGCGTCGGCTCGCGAGGCGTTAGTTTTCAACCCGGAAACGCGCAAATTGCACCACCGAAATTCGTTTCTGTCGGTGGAAGACTGTACTAGTTGTTTCAGTGAGTGCAGCATGAACTCGGCGCGTACACGGGCATCAAGCGTGACTTCGTCCTGTTCTGAAGTTTGTAAAAAACCAGTGGTGGATGTGTATGGGTCTAAAATCTTTTGTCTCGAGAACTATTATACGCCGATCGAAAAACAGTACATTTCCAACTGTATCCCGGTGTTGAACTCGTACGACAAGTGGATCGGACATAAGCTCACCATATCGGATTATGAGAGTTTAGTTCCTGAACAAGGCAAGCTGGATACTGATGATCATGGCAAGGTGTATATCTCGCAGTACATTTTCAACAATTCAGTGAGGAATTTCAACAAGCATACGCCAAATTTGGGTGCTGGGGTCAGACGGTGTAAAGACTTTTACGTGGAAAACACCGGTCTCGTGAGTCTTGATGGGAATGTTTCTTGAGGTCGGGGGCGATTTCAGGCTATGGAGAGAGATTTTTACAGGTGCACGAAGCTATGGCAGACTAATCAATAATGAAGCATTGGGCTGTTTTTTTTTTTTTATTCAGTGATTCTAGACTGATACAGATGTTTTCTAGTTTTGTAGAGCTTGAATGGCCCCGATTGTCCACGATAAGGTACGTTGTTGTGATATGTTGGTGTGTGACTAAAAGAGTCCATGGATGAGGGATTACCCAATGGAGTTCCTCTATGCTTTCGGCCTTTCTTTAGATTATCAGCTCATTGAAGAGATCTATTCTCGGGATCTGGCATGTTTTAAGGGAGACGAGTGTGGATTACCTCTCTTGAAGCTTCTGGAATCTCTGAGGTTGCGAATTGGCTCCAATTTCTATTTCGCGTTCTGAGCTGGAAACGTTTTATTCCAAACCATGTTGTATAGAGAAGATAACTGAAAGGTGAGATGGAAACGGAATTCGATGTCTCGAAAGAGCTGAATTAATTGTGAACGGGATTTTTTCCGAAAAAATCACTATTTCTTTTCTTCTTGGGTTGTGGTCTAGTGAGGAGGTAGACGAGATATTTTGTTTAGCCTGAGAATGAGAACCTGCGTAATTGCAGTATGCTAAGGGCAATCAAAGACACTATTTTCATCCTGAAATTTCGGTTCAAATAACATTAAGCCATCTTCGACTCAGCCGAAGAACTATTCGTGACTTTGAGTTGTTGAAACCAAATTATCTTCGAAAAATGAGCTGACTTAGAACGAGCCATTGCAGGACTCGTTACGTCGTACCCCGGTTCCCGTGGGCCTTACCCCATTTCGAAAATCAGCAGAAGAGTAGTATATTGCCATGATTTTGAAATGAGATAAAGAGAGAATATCTCCACATTCTTTCCACTGGCTCTTGCTTGGCCGCTCATACGAACCCTAAGAATTCGGTTCCGTGATTCTGACCCAGCTTGAACTACACAATGAATTAAGAACATCCAATACCGAAAAAAATAAAACCCAGCTCAAGACTTTTTGTTGTATCGTCCAGAACGGAATCCTAGCATAAACAGTCCTAATCTATAGAAAAACTAAATTTCACTAATTCTTTTTCCACACCTCCAACATCAACGTCATCCGTCTGAACAATCCACATTGTACCTCTACACGCCATCTTTCCAACCTTCTACCTCACCCAGTGAACTATCAACGAAGTCTTTTATTCACACACTATCGTACAGACACTATCGTACAGACACTATCGTACAGACATTTAGATACAAACTTTTTCACGCCTTCTCCTGGCCTAATAATACACGCCTACAACAAAACATCGCTGTCTTTCGTCTTCTTTTCTTTCTTTCTTTCTTTTTTTTTTTTTTTTTTTTTGTCTTGAACCAGCAAAAACCTAGAATCCCGCCCTTTTACCCGGAGTCTCACGCCATCGGGGTATCTTCGGAATAATCCTCCCTCTCCTCCATGCCCAAAAAGTTCTCCTGCTCCTGAGCGTACTCCTGAGTAAACGCTCTTGCCTGTGGTCCCTTTTGATGGCCGTATCCTTCCACCACATAAAGCTCCGCCTCGTTTGACGGGCTGAAAGTCAACTTTTCCGCCGGTACTGGCGAACACTGGCCCAGCGACGAGGCATTTAGCGACATGGGAGTCGACGGTAACTCGTAGCATTGATGGTGGACATTTTCCGGCGACATTTCGAACGACATTTCCTGGAAGGACACGTCTTCAAACCGCGTAGTGGCCTGTCCGGACACGGGGTCCGTCCACTGTCTTAACGATCCCCAGGGAGTGATTTTCACCGTGCCTCCGTTGGGATGATTATACATGGGCCAGTCATTGTTCTGATTGTTCAACATTTCCCGTTCTTTTTCGCCAAAAACGGCCTTGGGCAGTTTTTCCTCGGGCTCGGCATCTCTCTTGCGCTTTACGAAGCTCATGGCCGTGGAAAAATGAGCAGAAAGGTCTGAAAAATGGCCGGTTTAGCCAGAGTCTTCTTTGTCAATGTCGCGTTGGGCAAAATATTATGCTCGGATGGCTGCGGTGAGGCTATGCGAGATAAAAGACTGGTCAAAGGGAGAAAAAATAAAGCCACAACACCAATTGTTTTGAGGAAACGTTAATTGTCCTTGGATTTGAGTTTTCTGTCTTCTTTTTCGAGCCTTTTCGGGGTTTCTTTCAATGTCGGCCAGCGAATCGATAGGGTCAATGCTTTTAGATAATGGCTCGGTTCTCAATGAGACGCAGAAGATGTAATGAGAGCACGAAGACCAAGTCGAATGATTGAATGACTTCAATGGTTCTGACAGTACACTGTGAAGATGAAATGGAAACAAAAAGATAAAAGCCAAGAAAAAAAAAAAAAAAGAAAAAGAGAAAAAAGAGAAAAAAGATATTTGTTCCCGTCTCAGATTGGCCTGAAGAAAAACCGAGGTGTTGCCGTGAATGAAATGGCTGGGAGATGATGGAGAGAGAAATAGAAGAAAAAGAAAAAAAAAAAAAAAAAAAAAAAAAAAAAAAAAAAAAAAAAAAAAAAAAAAAAAAAAAAAAGAATGCATAAGGCCGGTCGAGCCACCAGACTGGGAAATGGAAGCGGAATGCTCACACTACAATAAAGGTGCGCCGCGCGCGTGCGGAAAAAAGAAACCAAGACGCGTTCGTGCAAAGCAGTGCGGGGCGAAAAAAAAAAAAAGAAAAAAAGATAGAAGAAAGCACGTGATTCTGCCCAGGATCGAACTGGGGACTTTTTGCGTGTAAAGCAAACGCCATAACCAACTAGACCACAGAACCGCCGTGAAAAAATATGGATGATGGTTTGATATGAAACATTGCAAACACAGGTGAAGCGTCTCCTTTTTACCTTCGAGAGTTTGTTTCCAGACTTCTCAAGAAGTGATGTGAGCGTGCGGCATCTACGAAATGATTGACCTAATTGATGTTTCTTTAAAAAAAAAAAACCTAATTAAGGAGATGAGGTTGGCCCGAGTTTGTTCATCTTATCAGGCAGTACTTATGGCAGACTTTACGAAAGCATTTGACAGGATATCTCACCAGTATATGGAGGCGGTTTTGAGCAAAGTAGGAGTAGGACCGTCCATGAGGCGCTTACTTATGCTGATACTCAAAGATCAAGAAGCCCAAATCATCATGAACAACTGTCGAGGAACACCGTTCCCACTATTGTGTGGAACCAGACAGGGAAACCCTTTGAGTCCGCTATTATTCAATCTAGCGTTGGAGCCGTTTTTGTGTCATCTCGAAAAATTACTGGATATCCCCATAATGTACAAATGCGTCTATTTTCAGCATTTGCGCTACCATGCTTTTGCTGACGATGTCAATGTCTATTTAAACAATGAGGAAGACTACTGCAAGACTGCCCAAATAATCTCACAATATGAACGGGTTAGCAATAGCAAACTCAGCCATAAGAAGTCCAGGCTTCTAGGCTTTAGCTCAAACTACGAGAGGCTACAACAGGACATCTTGACGTTTACGCAGATATACATCGGACGAGAGGACACAAAGTATCTCGGGATTCCTTTACAAGGGGTAGACTGGGAGCATTTTATTTCGAAGCTTCCGTTCATGACGTTCCAGAGAGGCTATTCTCAAATGGATGTCATCACGAAAGCCAAAGGTACTGTTACATTCATCAACTCTAAAATAGTATACAAGGACCTCTTGCAGTGCATGTCTGCGCTGGAGTTACAACGTATGGATGATGCCATTAAAAGAGTTTTCATGGGCATTGGCAGAGCGAAAGTGTATGCAAGGCCCAAGAAAGGCGGGTACGGAGTTATTGAAATGAAAACTCAACTGCAAGGCCATAGGGCTGCTGTCTTACTTTACACGTTAACTTCTACCCAGGATTGGTACACAAAATACCTTAAAGCGAAGCTTCTTCATCACATGACACGAATTCTTCTTGATAGCCAGTGGGTCCCAGAAGTAAGAGTGGTGGGACTCAGCTGGACGGATTTCCTTCTTGAGCGAACAGGCAAATTTTTCAAAAACCTCGATTGGACCTTCAACCCTAATGAGTGTGCATACTTGGAGGCCTGGAAGAAGGTGGTAGTGCGGACGAGAGAATTCACAACGCCTTCTCCGGTCTACAGGTTAGAGCCACAGCAGTTAGATCGTTATGTTACCCATCTGGTCATTCTTCTGAATGAACCAGGACTCTTCCATTTGAAACAAAGTGAGTTTGAAGGACTAAGGTCAACTGTGTTCAAGTCATTGAGCCGGCGGAAGCAAGAAGCGTTGCCGCCCTTTCAGCCAGGACGCTTTAGTGAGATATGTCCAGCGGTCAGGCCTGCTAGAAGATGGCGAAAATTCTGGAAAGCCCTTTACAAACATGAGTGGTTGGCAAGGAGCGACTTTACTGCTTTACACT
>JAJMHP010000110.1:0-31107 GCA_030583235.1 Metschnikowia lunata
CACTACGGTTTCTGGAGTCCTGGAGGATGCCTCATTAGAATTATCTCGGTCATTGGTTGGTGACGCTATTACGGAGGGTTTGTCAATCCCTCGGAGATTAATTCGCATTGTTCTGCTCGGTAGACAGTATCACGGTTTACTTCCTATTGCGGAAGGTCACGTGTTTGATGTCAAGCAACCGGAGAACTCACTTCAACAATTCTCTAGATATTGGGACTCGCGAGCTTGTGGCTTACTCCGATTTTTCTTAGCTTTACGGTTTCTAGGGGTTTGGAGTCGATGGGAGAATCTGTTTGAATGCGGTGAGTAATTTCTAAAAGGGATGGTGAATCTAGACTATGAGAAAACCCGATGAAATGAGATGGTTTATATTTGGAGGTTTATCAGTGTCCGCAATTTTCACTCCGTTATTTTCTCTGTTGTATTCGTAACAGGTATGATTTGCGAGATCCCCCAAAAATAATAAATATATTTACACTTCTCGCCATCGAATAAATTAACGACACTTTTCAATAAATGCGGCGGACATATAGGATTTCCCATTCATGTTTTCTGTATTGATGGCACAGAATTATTCCGTTCGTCTTTGATTCCGACGGATGCTACCTTTTTAGGGGCCGGGGTTTTCAAGCTTTCGGTGAAAGTTAAGAAACACCATAAATTCGCCAATCAAGTGAGTCAGCGAGACAAACTACAAGGTTGTGAATAAGAGAGCCAGCCAACTTTTCTTTTCAATACTGGTAAATCTGCGTTGATTCTTGTAGGTCTCAAACTACGCTATAATTTGTTTGCCGCATAGAGATAAGGCTGAATGTGGTTGCAGTCTGGGCCGAAGACATAAGAAAAAGAAGAAAAAAGAAGAAAAAAACAGTAAAGCAAAAATCAACGGACTCGAATGTACGAAACTCGAACTTTTCGTTTCAATGACTTGGCTAGCGCTTGTGTGGAAGTCCCTTCTGCTCTACTAAACTTCCAGCAGCCTAATTAGCTTTGTAAATACCAGAATCCTCCTGCTCCACCCTTCATTAGCTCCTTGAAAACAGCCCGGCGCGACGTTAGGGAAATGCTCAGTGAGCCGAAATCGTCGTCTTACCTGCCAGGAATTTCGGTGGTCTTATCGAGCCAAAGAGTGCGTAAACGTTCGTCTCTTCTTGCAGTCTCATCAAAGTAACGGTTATGAGACCTGCTTTCCGCCGGAAAGGCCCCGCCGAGTCAGTTCTTGCTCGACCATGTCGAGTTATCGGATTGGTTCAAATTGTCAAACGTTCTCAAATGATCTATGGGCTAACTCAAATGAGCTAAGTTTTATGTTTATGAGAACACTGGAGTGGACTAGGACGGCATAGTTTTAGATCTGCCCAATGTATTAAGTGAGATCTTCTGGAAAAACCAGTCGTTATATAGTTGGAGCTGGCAATGAGTTAGCTAACTACAATGGCAGTAGTGAGAGCAAGTCCCTGTATAATTCCATGAAACAGGCTGTAGATTCGTCGCCCGATCATTGCTACCGCAGGTTCTCATTTTCTTTTTCGTGTTGTTGTTAGACAGTTGACTGCAACTTGCCTAATGCGACACCTCGCAAGAGTGATGTTTATTCTGAGATTAAATATATTGATTGGTTTTGGGAAAGTTGTTTTTGGTGAGTTGTTGATGCTTTTCACTTTTGAAAAGATATTTCTCTTCATTTCACAGACTTACCCAACGAGAAGATTAAGATTCTCAGTCAAGTACTCTTGGTCCAAAGCTTAGATAGAGTTGACAGGTTACTTCAGCCTTTGGAGTGAGAAAGTGTTAGACTATCAACTTTAACAACTATAAACTTCAGAGAAAAGGTGGGAGTGTGTGAATTCAATAAATGAGAATTTTGCTTTATTACTGTTTCTTCTTTTTTTTTTTTTTTTTTCATACATATTTCCCTTCTTCTTAACCGAAGTATTTCTGTGCTATCCATTTATTGATGGGACATGCCCGAGAAATCTGCTCCGGTGAGTTAGTATTCCAGGTAAAATCAAGTAAAAATTATGGTAAAGCTTTTCAAACCATAAGCACTATTTCTTCTATTCTTCCTATGAGATATTTCAGTTGGCGTGGTGCTCATCACTTTTCACCATTACGTGTACTCTGAATCCGTAAGACGGAGACCATCACAACATAATAAAAAGGCAAAACAATCTTTACGTCACCTACAGAACCATTTGAAGATCTGAACATGAACATTTCGTGACATCCTTTCCATTGTGTGTTGGTCTCGCGGGTTTGCCAAGACAAAGAAGCACAACGTCATTGCAGATGTGCATTTGACATGGCCTCTTATTCCTCGATTTTGAACCCCTTTTGGATGATTATTTCTGGCTCTTTCTCTTCAATTCGATTGAATGGTGCTGGAAAGTACCGCCTTCGTCTATGTACACGAGAGTATCCACCTAGGAATCACAAACCATACCAAATGATCAAGCTTCACCGAAAAACCACCAGAACCACCAAAACCACCAAAACCACTTTTTCAATCACAATTCCCCCCTTCTTTTCTCCACCAATGTTCATCCCTTAGTGGAAAGGTCTGGACCCGCCGCGGGCAAATTCAATCACCTTCCAGCCCTCGGTCGTTTCGTTGTCCATTTCCTCAGGCACTCGAGTGAACACCATAGCATAAGTACTCATTTGAATATGGTCCTCGGTGCCGGCCGCCACCTCGCCAGTCTTGGCCTTGCGGTAAAGATGGATCTCTTGAGCCCGGCACGATACAACCACCACGGGAGTGTCGTTGGGCTGCAACATCTTGCACGTGACAATGTCCACCGACCGAATATCCAAGATGCGTCCGTCCGAGAAAAGACCCTGCTGGATAAACTGCTTGTTATTGGCCTGCCACACATTGAAAGGCGCCTCGCTGAGCCATGTCTTCAACACCTTCTCGTCGTTGGAGATATACGCATCCAACAACTCCGGCACAATGTAGTTGGTCAAGGTGCGGGTGAAGTCGGTAATGCGGAAAGTTGGGTCCATCATACGGAACTGCTTCACCACCTGGGCCTGCTCCGTCTCGGAAAAGAACCCGGTCACTTTCTCCACCACCGTCCGAACAAGCGAAATCAACCCATTTTCCGACTCGTCCCATTTTTCCTTCAACACCACAAGAGCACGTCCAACGGGGCTGCGCAATTTGAATTGCTCCCATTTCTGCCCAACTGAAGGGCCCGTGGGCTTTTTGTCAGTGGCGACTAAAGCCCCTCCCGCATTCTCGTTTTCCTTAACAGGCCTCCAACCGTTCCCCTGCGCGAGCCGCCTTTCTAGCTCCTTTTTGCGCAACGCCTCCCGCTGCTCCTTGGTCAAAAACCCACCATATGCAGTAGAACTTCCGTCATCAATCACGTTTCCAATGTCTTTGTAAACCTGGGTTTTGCGCACGGGCTCAAACACCTTGTCGGCGGCTTCGGCGCCTGTGGCCACCGTCGTCCGCACGCCTCTCCCCACGGGCGACTCCCACGCCTTCTGGGCCACTTCGCCCACGGCTTCGGCGGTCTTTTTCGCCATTTTTCCCGCTGCAGAACTGCCTTTTTGTGCACGGTCATAAGCCTCCTTGGCCCGCTTGAACGCCTCCAGGTCCGCTACCCGCCCAGTCTCGTCCTGAAGCGCCTTGATGTTTTCCTTCAATTCGGCAGATTTTTTTACCTCCAGCTTGAATGTTTGAAAAAATACTTCCAACGGCGACTTGCCTTTGTGTTCATTGAAAAGAGGGGTGGACGTAGACAAAAGCCGCAGATACCCGCCAATTTTGGGGCTTATTTTGGCGCCGGGCCTCAGAAGCACTTGCTTAAAAAGTGCCTGGCCACTCATATTTTGCCTGTATCAGTGAAAGCCACGAGAGTTGATATGGTATAAGTTGCAGCGTCGGTCAAATGGATTGGACTCACTAGTTTTATTTTGTTTTCGTTTCGTCTTGTTTTGTTTTGTTTTGTTTTGTCTTTTTCAGCCACGGCCGGTGCTGCTCTAGCTATGTACAAGTGACGACCGGATTCAGGTGTGGCAAGAAAGAAGTGGATGAAAAATTGGCTTGATTTTTTTTATTCTCTTATTTTTTCGCCTCTTCCTTGTTAGATGCCGAGTCGCACTCGCACCCACGGGTTCGGGAGAATTAATAACGGATGACAGGTTAACGGGTGGCAGGTTAATGGATGTTCTGGTGGACTCTTAAAACGTTAAGTGACGAGAAAATGAATAAGAAGAGAAGAAGAGGCGGAGCAAGGAGGAGAAATAAAAGTAAGAGTGGGGAAACTTCAGAACAGAGAGTAAAAGTTTCTAAGACCGCTGAGTATGGTGAATTTGTAGGATCTGTTGAATCGATTATGTACTACTCCGCGAAAAATCAGTCTCGCTAATTAGGGCCTTCTCAAGCAAGAGAAAGTGGCATTTTCAGTGGACATTTCTTCACATGTGCCACCGAATATTGATGAAGGAAGTTTGTGATAAAATAGAATACAAAGGGCTTCCAAAAGGCTTTTTTTCATACTTTTTGGGAGGATCTTGACGAGGAGACGGTGGGTTGAACTCCATGTCACGTGACCCGCTACGTCCCGTGTACCAGTGCAGCCAGAACACCTTGATAGGTATAGCATCAATAACCTCCCAAATTATCCACCAATATCCAATATCAAAAATCAAATAGTTTCTTTTAAAGCGGAAGTAGAAAAAAAAGCGAAAGTAGAAAAAAAAGCGAAAGTAGAAAAAAAAAAAGCGAAAGTAGATGGGGTAAGGGGGAGAATGGGATGTTTGGGCAAGTAGTCTGTTTTCATTACTCAGTGCTCCTCTGGATTGTATGTGGGTTTTTTCTATAGTGCTTTAGTTTTTTGTCAGCATCATAAGGCAAATTGTGAGCTTGCAAACTAGGAGAGTCAACTGGAAGTAAAGGGCACGAAGCCCCAATAATTGTTATCCGGTCTGCGCGTGTGCGCAAGTGAAAACGATTGTCAGTCCAATCTCAGTTTACCGGAGATATAAGAAGTGCTAGGCACATTTTGAATCTAAAAACAAAAGAATCTATGGAACAACAGGCACCACTGGCGTTGAATTCTTGGAATTCTGCTAGTGAAGTTCAACTCAGGAAGCGGAACCAGAGGTTGCCATGCTTTGTCTGCACACATAATCAAGGATTATGTGATATATTGGAATGTGCCTCTAATTGTTTTGGAAATCATGACCAATTATGAGGATGAAGAGGAACAAGAGGCTGCCGAGTTTGCACTGCTGTAGTTATAAACTGATCTGATTAGCCTGGTGTTTTCATTAAGCAACTTTGCTTGATTTGATTACCTTCACGGTAGCAGTTCCGCTTTTCATGTCAAGCAGCTAACTGGGATGAAACTCTTTTCCATTAAATACTAAGCTAGGGGTATCTATCGAAGACGGGGTCAAATTAGGCTAAATTAGGGATGAGGTGTTTATGCATCACCCACCCAAACTGACCCATTGGTCGAGATTCAAAAAGCGTATTAACTTTTGAAGGCATATCGCTATATTATGCGATAATTATAATCATAGTAATATTAATTTTAACTATCTATCAATTATAATCATGGCGCCTGCTATAATATTACTAGTATAGTAAATAGTAAAAAGAAAAAATAGCGATTTGAATATAATTTCCAACATTGCCGTCCGCGTACTTCAAGTTTCGCAGCCAATTCCAGTCGCCGTGAAAAACATTAAGCTGTCCTAGCCACTGAAGTACTTAAAAAAGACGGCTTCGTAGACAGAATGTGATTATCACGTTAATCAAAGAAGGTATGAAAGAATTTCCTCATGAAAACCACTAATTTAGAAAAAAAAGCAGTTCCTGGCTCAAGCTGAGTCTTTTGCTATCTTTAAACAAACTAAGAAAGAAAAGAGTCTCTTGGTACGTCTTCTTCGTGCAGCAACACTGTGTGATGAGTTGCGACAGTAAAGGCAGATAGACTAGCCTAAGCGAATTTCTGGAATATCACCTTTTTCGATAAAAATGTCAGGCTTTAAATGAGCTTTAAATAAAGTGTGTAAGTGTGATTTCTTAAAGCTTGCAGATTGAATGTCTGACCTACAAAGGTTTTCAAACAATTCTCGATGAGAATCACATATATCAACCCTGTCCCTTTCTTTCAGCTGCGGTATCAGAAAACCCAAACGTCGTATTATTACAAGTTCATTGGCTATTTTTTACGGCATTCAAGATAAAAACAGTGAAAACTCCCCGATCTTGTTCTACCAAGCTTGTATACCCAATATATAAGCCCAAGTCTTTCAAACACTGGGCTTCGAAATCAGTTTCAGACACACAATGTAGGTGTTCATCTCAACTTAAATGAAATATAGGGTAATGCAGAAAGAATTGAAGTTTTCTTTCATTACAGTCGATGTACAACACAATAGCCGAGATCAACCGAGTCGTTCCGAAAAGAAAAGGCAGCCTAAGAAAAGCATTCGAAAGTGTAGCTCTTAAGGCGATAAATACATGACGATCTAACGGAGACCTAATTGCAGTTGACCAGAAAAAATTTGAAACCACATTACTTTCAAAAATCAGTAATAACAAGTCAGTGAAATTTAACAGCACTTTAAACATGAGAGAAAAGCCGGTCCCTCTAGACTTCACATTTATATCACATTTGTACGATCAGTCGACTCTATATACATATTAGAGAATGCGCGAGTTGCATTAATAGACCCTTCGCATATAATACTAGTGCATCTTCACCTCAGGACGAACCAATGAATATACTAGTCGAATTAGCAGTAAATGCAGAATCCTCTTTACTTCACATTCACTGAAACGCTCCAAAAAACTCCTGCCCAAACAAGACTTCACACATCTTTTTCCATCCTATCCTTTTTCCTCACTTTATCTCCCTTTGTCTCCCTTTGTCTCCCTTTGTCTCCCTTTGTCTCCCTTTGTCTCCCTTTGTCTCCCTTTATCTCCACCTTCCCCATATCTGAGCAGCCTTGACTCCTCCTATAGCCACCACACTACCCAAGGCCACGTACTGGATCCAATTCAATACCCTTTTTTGCCGTTTTTCGCGAGCTACTGCTTCCGAGTAACGGATATCGCCCCGAAACGAAATCATGGAATACATCGGCACCCATGGAAATAAAACACCGTCCGCGTACTTCCCCAAGTAGTAGTCGACTTTTTTGCGGAGCAAGTAAAACGGGTCTGTGACCTTGGTGGACATCTCGTAGTAGTTGTCTAGCGCTAGCTTGCAAATAGCGTCCAAATCCTCCTTTCTTTCGGCAGTATACCTTGAGAAAGCCGCCTGAAGACTGCCGTTTTCGGCTTCGAGAAGTTGCATGAGCACGTGGACATCCTCAAATCCACAATTCATGCCCTGGCCGTAGAAAGGCACCATGGAGTGGGCCGAATCTCCAACAAGAATGGCCCGGTTGCTGGGGCTGGCGTATGGAGATACAGAAACTTGCATGAGCGAGCCCCGGGGCTGGTGGAGGTACGCGTGGTGCAACGCCTCTTCCCCAATAAGGGCATGGGCGTCGGGGAAGCTTTTTTTGAAGAAATCGGCAAAATCCTCGGCACTGGTGATGGACTCAATCGTGTGCCAAGGGCTGAAGAAGGTCGAAGTGAATGAGCCGTCTCCGTTGGCCAACGCGATCAACATATAGTCTTTTCTGGGCCAGATGTGGAGATGGTTCGGATCAATGGAAAATCGCTCTCGGCTTTGGCTTGACGCACCTTTGACAGGCGGGATCGAAAGCTCCATATATTGCATGTCAATGTAGTGCTGAGAGAAATCCATCCGCATATGTTTCTGCATCTGGTAGCGAAACTGAGAATGGGCGCCGTCAGTTCCGATGGCGAAGTCGACATCAAAGTGCACATTCTTACCTTTCCCGTCGGAAAACGTGAGTTTGGGTGTTTTTTCCAAATCACGCACATCCTTCAATTCCACAAGCTTATGTTGGAAGTGGATCTCGACATTTGTGCGGTCCAACTCGTCCAAAAGACACCGGTTCAAGAACAGCCGGTCGATCGACTTAATGCTTTCGCCAAATAGCCCATATTGTTGTGACTCCTGTCGTGGGCCCTTGGCATGGTGGATCATTCGACCTTTCATGGGGATCACGTGCTCCAAAATCCGTTCGGCCATAGCCCCATCCACTGCCTTCAACGCCCGGATCCCACGATCGCTCACGGCCAAATTGATTGACCGCAAGCTTTTGGCATCTTTTTCTGCGCGTGGATCGCTACGTAGGTCAAATAGATGCACCTTATACCCTTTCTTATTAAAGGCTAGAGCCGCGAGGCACCCGACCAAGCCGGCCCCAACAATTCCAACCGACTGCTGCGACATGGAGAAGGTGATGCGGATAAATCACGATTTGGGGAAGCGTAAACAACAAGCGACTGTTGAACCTGTGTTTTCGACTTGTTTCTGGGCCAAAACAAGTGCAAATTGTGACAGTAATGGTGTCGCCTGATGTTCTTCATTGCTCGCATGCGCTCGTATTTGGTCCGTGGCGTGCGTCTGGCATGCACCGCCGGCACTGTGTGCAGGTCGCGGCGGTCTGTGTTTATCCGCCCTTCCCATACACTCTTCCCTCCGTCAGTATTGTTC
The DNA here is from genome assembly GCA_030583235.1 of Metschnikowia lunata. Classification (NCBI taxonomy): domain Eukaryota; kingdom Fungi; phylum Ascomycota; class Pichiomycetes; order Serinales; family Metschnikowiaceae; genus Metschnikowia; species Metschnikowia lunata. The sequence goes on from JAJMHP010000110.1 coordinate 8,601, forward strand.
ATGGATAATTTGGGAAGGTTCCGTCAGGTTTGCCCTTTGGTAATTGAAGTTCGTAATTCCTGTGACTTCCTTAATTCTTGTAATCACATTTTTTGAATAAAACTCAGTTGTAATGGACAGAAGGATAAAAAATCTGATTTCTCGGAAGCCTCGTACTCATCCGAACCCACAAGTCTCAAATGTTTTCTTAGAATACAGCATTAAATGAAAAAAAGCACGAGACCTTCCATATTTTCAAAACTATAAAAAGTGTATGACTCATCAGGGGGCTCTGATACAGAATCAGTCAACTACATTTCATGTGAGAGGTGACTACTTTAGAACCAGTTTTCCAGTTTTTGCTGGCGTTCAGTGAGCCTATTGGCTAGGAGTTAAAGAAGTTGAGCGGGAGTCTCAAGGTAAAATCTGTGAAAGTTTTAAAGAAATGAGTCTGGTAAAGTTGTGATTATTTTATTTAGTAAGTTACGTTGGAGGTTTCGAGTATTAGGTGCAGTTTAGTCATCGGTGGTCTTGCTTCTTTTGGGAAAGGCTATCTTCAAGAGAGTTCACTGCCTATATTCAAGACGCCTGAAATCTTAGGTATACTGTAATTCAACAGCGATTCGTGAAAATCACGCATTTTACATGCTAGGGCGTTTATTCACTTTTTACCCACTCATTATGATACCCTGTGCTAGACTGATCACGTCCCACTGTGCTTTGAATAGCGCATGCCAAGAATCCCCGCATTATTCGAGTCTGGGACAATGTTGATCCACTAAGAATATTGAGTCATCAAGATCGAAAACATAAGAGGAACTTCTTCGTTCTCTAAGATACGCTTATCATAAGCTCCGATGACAACCTCATGATAACAACCCTCCATAGATAATACTCACTAGAAAGTCCTCATTCCACCTTCACTTAATCTCCACTCTCATTTAGCTTTTTCTTCACTTTGCCAACCTTGACTTCTCCTCGACTTTTTTCTGCATCTCCTTGATTTGCTGCTCCAAGTCGTGGTTTTCCCTCGAAATGTCTCGGTTAGCCTTGATTGTGTTGCTCAAATTCTCCTGCATTGTGAGCTGACTATATTTCTGCTGCAACGACTCTTTGCGTTGCAATAACGACTCTCTCTCTTCCCTTACAATGGCTAGTTTTTTGGCATATTCTGCATTTTGCCCAAAAATCTCCTCGTGCGTTTTTTCAAGCTGCAGATACTTCTCCTTCAAATCCAAAAGCTTCAGTGTGAGCTCTTGTTTCGTCTCCTTCAAGTTGGAAACCTCGTTATCGTTGCCTGAGATCGAGTTGGCATTCATTAGGCTGAACTCGTTTTCGTACTTGATGATGGGGATTTCCACTTTTAGACTCTGCTCCAATGTTGCCCTAGAGACCTTCGAAAAAAGAGACTGGGAGTGAATGAAGCTATTCAACTCCTCTGTATCAAGACCGACGATTTGCTTTTGCTGCTCGCCGAAATACGCACAAACCAATCGGAGTAGATAATCGGGACCTTCAAACAAAAGCATGTCTAGAACACCCAAACATACCTCCTCGCACACGGAAACATCGAATAATTTTTCGAACGCCGCTTCAAAAAACACCGCCATATCGATTCCCTGCTTTGTCACGTGAACAAACACATCTCTGTGGAGCTCCTCGAGTGCCCGGCTTCCCTTATACGAAAACTCACTTTTCGAGAAATGCGCAAATTGTTCCGTCACCTTGAACAACGTCGTGAGCACATCCGCTCTGGTCATATTCTCGATATTCTGTATCACTCTCGCTAAGTGTTCGATAAGCCGCACACTAAGAAGGCCTGTGTTGTAGATATTGGCATGAGGCGAGCCTTTTAAACAATACCAGAACACCTGGAGCACCTCGCCTGCATGAGCAGAGTCGGAATCCTTGTCTTTTTTTCCGCCCTCGAAGTCTGCAAGTTTTGCCTTCTTCACAAGACTTTCGTATGTCTGTGTTTCTACGACAGACTTGATATTGAGTAGAGTGAAGTAGATGGCACAACGTAAGTCATTCGGTATGCCCGAAACCACGTGATTTTCCACGTTTTTTGCATCCTGTTCCTTGATAAAAGCTTCCGTGTACTTCTCCACGAAATCGTGCCAGAATCCGTCCGTGGACACCGACGACTGTGCGGCCTTCAACCTGATATCAACCTTTTCATTCATGTAGACGTCTGCAGCAGAGGAAATCGTCAGAGGCGCGTTCAAGTCACTTTGTCTGAACATGAGAATTGCTGCCATGGGAGATTTCATGGTATACACTGGTCGAAAGTTGGGTTTTTCGTCTTTTGGAGGCACCATTGGAGGCTCGTCTATTGGTGGTGATATCTCTTGAGTAGGGCCCTCCGATCCTGATTTCAGCGACGTGTCGGGAGTCATTTTCGCGTCTGCAGATCCGAAATACGACTTGTTGAATCAATTCTTTGGAATGGCCAATTGAACGGTCAATTGTAGGCAGGTGGATTTTTCGCTTGAAGAACGTTTGAAGAAGCAGCGGCTTGAGTTGCATTGAGTTCATTCCTCGCATTCTTCCTGCTTCCTGTGCGGAGGACGCGCAAAAGATTAAAAAGCTCGATTCTGGTGCGATAATTGAAAAAAGTATGGAAACGACGTAAAAACTGCGTTCCCTTGGGATTACGTGCATTAGATAATTCATCGTTGACGTATCAAAGTTCATTTTACTTGGATGAGAATATTTCCATCATCTCTTGGATGAATGTGTAGGGTGCGTTGCACCATGTACTTTTCATCATGTAATAACGTAATGCTGTACTTGTACATGTACTGTGTAGTATGTACTCGAATAACCTGCAATTGCAATATTCCGGTGCACCAGTCTAGGTGCTGGAATCGAAAGAAGGAAAGAAATATGAAAAAAGCTGTTTGACGGATTTGCTCTTTAATTTCTCGAAATAAGCAGAAGACGGAAAGAAAAAAAAAAAAATTGTGAAAGCAATTTATTCTTTAATTGCCTGGAATAGACAAGACTCTTCGAAGTTGCCCTTATTTCTCCTGTGGCGCGTGTCTGGCGCCCTGAAACCCTGTTCCTTTTTCAGAGGTCTCCTCCAACCTCCTCCTTTTCTGAGCATTTGGACTGGAACTCGGTTTCTGCTCCTCTCCTTCGGAAATATCAACAACTTCAGCAATGTCACTGTCGAGACCTTTTCCAATCAACTGCTTCACGCGTCTTCGATCTCTCAATGCCCTGGACACATCTGTAATCTTAGAATCCCTTGAACCGGCCTTTCTTGTATCCCTTGTTTCCTCAACTATGTCTCTTGAAGGACTCGTCTTGCCGTATTTGAGCGACCTGTCGCTCCCCGAAAAACGGTACTTCTCCTCTCGCGGCGAGCTGAACACTAGCGATACTTCCGAAACACCCAGATCATCAACAATCTCTAGGTCGCTGTCTAAATCTTCCGCCACTTGTTGCGCCCTGCTGCGTGTTTTGCGCGCAACTGGAGAGTACGACTCGTTCTCCGTCTGGCGCAAAAACTGTCTCGTGGCCTCCGGAGTACCCTGTTTCTTGTGCGTTCCTGACAGTGTGGTTTTGGAAATGCTCAAGTCACCGACACTCTTGTTAAGCTCCCCGTTACTGTCATCGGGATCATCGAGTAAGGTGTCCGACTCCTCGGCATCCTTTATAACAAAGGGTTCATCCATAGGGGTAGTTTCTTCGCGGGCCACCTCTAAGATTTTTCTATGGGTTTGGCGGAACCGTTCGGTATAAATGAGAGCCTCCAAGCCATCATAATCCTGGATTAGCTTGTGTAATTCACTAAGCTTGGAGTCGCTGAATCTTCGTGCGTAATCTTTGAACACCGTGTTGACAAAGTCAATGGTGTGTTTTTTCACTCGATTGTGCATAACCAATCTTCTGATCTGAGGATGCTGGATCGCCATTTCACGCTTTTCCGTCTTTTTCGTCACCTTAGTAGGCGTCAGCATCGGTCTTTCCAGGGCCCTTGGATCAAGAGTCTTGTGCTGCGCAGAGCTGTCTCGTATCTCGTGCGGAGAAGGCTGTCGTGAGCGTTCTTGGAGCTGTTTTCGTTTCTTCTCCCTTTTCTCCTCCAACTCCTCCATGAATTTTCTTCTTTTCTGTTCTTGTTCTACTTTCTGTTGTTCAAGAACCACCTGTGCTATGCTTTTGTGCTTCAACTCTTCAGCACCCAAAGTCTTGTACTTGAAATCCTCTGAATCCAAAGTCCTGTGTTTGGAATCCTCTACTGAAGTCTTGGATTTCATTTTTGTGTTGGAGGTAGATGGTGATAGTATGGGCAGTCTTCCAGGTGAAGCGGCTGTTCTTTCGTTGATTCCAATAACCTTTTCTGGTGAGTTCTTGTCTCGCCCCGGAGCTTTGGTATGCAACTGAAGAGTGTCTGTCTCGTCCTTTTTCGAAACGTCATCAGAAGCTTCACTCGTGGCTGTGTTCTTTTTCAGGGCCAAAACCTCATCATCTTGCACCTTCTTCTCCTGGTCGGCATCATTATTACACGAAGTCAGGTATGAAATAAGCTCGATCTCATCTTCTGATTGATTCTCGTCGGCTCTTTTACCTTCTGACGACACAGAATCGACCGGCTGCTTCGAGTGGAGATCTAAAAGTAGATCAATACATGCCCTGCGCATGCCATTTCTCTCGGAGCCCTTGAAATGTTTTGGTTTTGCGTTTGACTTCCAGATCAGCTCACAAACGGCAGGCGACTCGAGCCATTTGCTGATGTTGTATATCACGTGAATTCCACAGTCATTAAAGTTGCGCTGTCTCGAAACACGTGCCGCTCGGAGGCGAATGAGACTGGTGAAAATGTCAATCCCGTGTTTTTCCCGGCAATAAGTTGCAATTACCTCCTTGAGCGGTGCGTCTAGATTGGAGTGAGTCTGTTTGAGTGAATCAATGACGAAAATATCGACAATCGGTTTCTTGGGCTCGTCTTGAGTGATGAGCTCCACAGCAGGGCGCTTGTAATGCGCTAGCAACTTCGGTAGATTCTTTATAATCACACAGTACCAGTGAAGATGCTCGTTGATGGGAATGACAATGGACGAGTAGCTCATGAGGTCCACCTTGGCAAGCCAGCGCTCGATATTTTTGTAGTAAGGGGCCACTTTTTGGGCTTCTGTTTTAGTAAAAAGCTTGGTGAAGAAAAACGAGTTGAAGGCAAACACTTCACTGGGCAGCACCAGGCGTCGTAGAGTCACGGCCTTTTCGATCTCGTATGCAATAAAGAAATCGATGAGCGTATCGTTGATCCAGTCGTTGTTGTATAGCGTTTTGAAGTCGTTGTAGGAGATGATAAACTTTTTTTCAGTGTTGACTGTGTAGTGTAAGGGAGGCTCGAACGAAGCTGGGGTTTCACGAGCCACGTCTTCCACTTGCTCGCATGCATACAGATCGTCGTCGCCCGAACCAGTCTCGTCGATTTCCGACAGAAGATTTGAAAAATGAGAGTCTCCTAGAATGTGCCGATGTCTGGACTCAACGATGCGGCGAGAAGCCGAGCGTGTTTGGCGGCTAGGTGGCCGCTGCTTGAATGGAACCGGAATCGAAGGAAGGCCATTGGAAAGTACATCGTCAGATATGAGAACGCCTGGTTTGTCGTTAGGCACGATCTCGTCATTCGTCTCTTCCACCTCATTCTGATCCTGATCTCCATCCATATCTTGATCCTCGCGCTCTCCTTCAGAGACTGAGGTCGACAGTGTGTGAATAACAGTGAGCGGATCACGATGAGCATTCTCGCGTTTGCGGAGCTCGCCCTCGTGTAACTCTCGTAGTTTATCCGAAGGAACTACCCATAGCAGCGCCACACCCCAAAAGTCCCGATTTTCCACAAGCGTGTCATAAAGCAGAATCCCCTGCAGACAGAAGCTCATTGAAACAAAGCCAAAGTTGCTCTTCAGAAACACCAACATGCACGCGCTAAAGTCCTCGGAAAAGTACGCCTCATGTATGCTCTTTTTCGGGAGCACCAAGCGGTCAATGAGCGCGTCACCGAGACGGAAAAAGAGGTGCTGGCCATCTTCGGCCACACATACTTGTAGGCGGTTAGTTATGGTTTGGGAAATTTGCGTGCCGTTGTAGTTTGCCGCCTGGAGATCAAGCACTATTCTGGGATGGTCTCCAAGACCGTTTTCGCCAATGCTCACGTGCACAAAATAACACGTTCTCACCTCCAACTGCCGTTCCTTCGTATCTAGACTCAGTGGCTTGACCACATATGTCTGCCCGGCGTTAACTGAGTGGGATGTGGGGATTTCAATGCGTTGGGCCGGGTAACTTAGTCGGTTTTGCGGCATCACGCCTCCGGGCCGCCTGCGGAGCAGCGCGAACGTCTTGCGTTGGGACATTCCACCTGGAAGCTGTAGAAGATGCAGCTTTGGCGATTGAGAGGAAATCAAGGGTCCTGGCGCTGGCACACTGGCGTGATAAAATCGGGTGTTTTCTGATGCATGTCAAGTCTGGCTCTTGTAGGTAAGTGTGTCCTGCACATAAGCCCGGGTGGAAGTCGCGTGGCGCCGTGGACCGTGGGCGCGTTGGGTGGTGGAGACTGAGGGCGTCAAGATTTGTAAATCAAAGGGGGGCATTTGCGTTTGGCGGCTATGTTCACTTTTTTGAATGATATATCCACTTTTTCTTTTTGCAGAGAGTCGGCAAGTTATGTTCTCTTTTGTGTTCCCTGTGTGTGTGTGTATTAATGGATGTTAGTAAGTCCGGTGATACTTCAGATCAGTGTTGTTAAAAAATAGCGATGCGCGATTATGTCAATCAGTAAATAGTTACACAGTAGTTAATTTCGATATCGCTATATTGCGATCTCGACATGGACGAATATTAATATTACTATCCAAATATTGTAAAATTAACAAACGAAATGTAGCAAGAAGAGCTCGTGAGAAACATGATTTGTCAACATCGAAAGGCAAATTGTGAGCTTGCAAACTACGAGAATCTATGGAAGAAGAGGCACCACTGGCGTTGAATTCTTGGTAATCTGCTAGTGAAGTTCAACTCAGGAAGCGGAACCAGAGGTTGCCATGCTTTGTCTGCACACATAATCAAGGATTATGTGATATATTGGAATGTGCCTCTAATTGTTTTGGAAATCATGACCAATTATGAGGATGAAGAGGAACAAGAGGCTGCCGAGTTTGCACTGCTGTAGTTATAAACTGATCTGATTAGCCTGGTGTTTTCATTAAGCAACTTTGCTTGATTTGATTACCTTCACGGTAGCAGTTCCGCGATGCACGTCAAGCAGCTAGCTAGGATGAAACTTTGTCAGTCACTATCAAGCTAGGCGTGTCTATCAGAAGACGGGTCAAAGAAGCCTAAATTAGGGATGAAGTTTTGGTCCATTACCCACCTACTACAATAATATAGTAAATAGTAACAAAAATAGCGATTTTAATATAATTCGCGATTATAATATAACTCGCAACATTGCTTCAGACTGAAAGAATGAAGGCGGAAATCTGGAGGTAGATCCTCAAGATCTTGATTAAAAGCGGCCTCCTCTGTATTTTCACAAGTTGAATTTGTGTCTGGAAAAAACAGGCGAGGGAACATAGGAACATTGGCTGGGAAAATAGCTTACTAAAGGTGAATAGTATCGGGTGAGTGAAAATTGAGAAAAAAAAAAAGCAGGAGAAAAGGGGAGAATAAAATAAAAACACCATCGAGAGAACGTCTCATAATTGCAACAGCTTGTGAGAAGCAGTGGTCTAATAGCGACGCGCGAATATTAAAGCACTAACTATACAGGTTAGTTTCGAGATCACTATGTTGCAACCTCGATATTGACACATATTATTGTTGCTATGCTCAAATATTCTTTATAATATCGCAAAGCCAAAAACCGTTTCTATCGAGAAGAAACTGTGCAAGACATCATTTTTCTCACCAGAAACCATGCATTTATGTATGTAATGAGAACGACGCCTCACTGATGGTTGCTCGGCTTGTCCGCAGGTGAAGATACCCGGACAAGAGACTTTGATACATGTTGGCTACTACATAGAACACGTTGTCTAACAAGCACTTGTAGATCATGATATGAAAGAATGTGTAATTCACATCACCAAAAAACACGCTAGTCTCAATAACCTTTTGAACAACTTGCTTACAGGGAAAATCATGAAAATCGTGCCCCTGATTTCAGTGTGGCGGGAATGCCAAAAAAATAGGTCCAACCTAACAGATATGGTCCTTTTAGAACAAACGACAGCATCACGGGCGAGTTCTCGGAAATCCTTAGCTGGAACAGAAATCAAGAGCTCATTACTCAGTACCACGGGTAGTAAAAGTAAAATGGAGAAAGCCAGGTAGTCTTAAGCGAGGATGATGATGACGAAGAACCTAGTGAATGTGCATGGCAATAGTTATATTAGGTTTTGATTAGTGTGGTGTTGGTATTGAACAACTTTGCTTTATTACTGACTCTTTGGTGCGCCATAAATAGCATGGCGCTGACAGAGATGAAGCTTTTAGAATCAGAAAAGCCTTTTCACCGGGAATGATCAAGCAATTTTCTATTTCTAAGTGCCGGTGCAGAATTAGCATAGACCATGGCAATGGCATTAATCGTTGGTGCATGACCTTCCCGCACCATGCAAACAGTAAGACTGTGTGATTTTGGGTGTATATTATAATGTTATGTGATAATTGTAGTAATATTAATGCTACATGAATTCATCATAATTCGGGCACCTATTTTAATCATATAGTAGATAGTAAATAACGCGGCGATTTAAATGTAATTCGCAGCCGCTTGTGAGAAGTAACTTCTCAGAAGTCAAACCCTCCAGCTCGCCCGCGATAAGCTTAATTTCCACGTGACCGAGTCAGGCTCGGTCACGTGACCAAAGCAGCACTTGCCACGGTCTTTTTTTCTGGCGCTCTGTTTTCATCACACTCGCGTGCCACTCATTTCCCTACATTTCAAACATCCTTCTTTTCTTCTCCCACCCCTCCCACAAAAATATCGTCTATGAACCGCGTCAAGACTATAACAAGGACCGCTGCCCCTCTTGCCGCTTTTGCTCTCGGATATGCGTATTTCCCAGCAGAGTGGCGCCGGGGCCAATGGCAGCATCGCCAGCTCTCGTATATGAACGACGATATTGTGCGCCAAATCGAGCAGAGCGAGCTATATAGAACCCTCTTAAATAATAACAACACTGTAATGACCCGCTCCAGCGAAACTTTCCCGCTGCAGCACCGCAAGAACCACGTAGCTTTGGGGCTCTTGTTTGGCCAGGGCCTCATGGAAGTGGATCCCATCATTTTCACCAACAGCACCACCGGCGAATTGACGGCGTTTTATCATTTGGGAGACAAGCTCGTAAGTGCCGACGGGCAGATCCACAATGGTGTTACGGCCACAATCTTGGACGAGGGCTTATGTATGTGTGGTTTTCCCAAGTTGCCATCTAAACGGGGGGTCACGGGTAGTTTAGCGATCGATTTCAAGAACCAGGCCCCGCCAGGAAGCACTGTGGTTCTCCAGGCGAAAGTTAGCGAAGCCCGGGGCAGAAAAGTGGTGATTGATGGCAAGCTATCAACTTTAGACTTTAAACTGGGGCCTGACATGGAGATTGCCAGTGCTAAATGTGTTTTGGTGGAGCCCAAGTGGTTCAAGTACTTCCGGTGGCTACAGATGTAAGGCAAAAGGCATTGGAGTGTTTAGATATCAGATGAAGAATTATTTATGAGTCATTTATGAATTAGTTAATGAATCTGTTGATGAATTGGCACGAATTGGGACTGACTCAGTTTGCAAATTGAATTACGGCATATTGAGAGAAACATCGAGAGCGAAGTAGGCAGCTTAATTGGGAGGCTACATTGTTGCGCGATCAGAAATAGATACCGGCTCAAAATGACTGTTCTCAGCCGAATGTCCACCCTCACTCTTATCTTTAATCACTGTCGATATACGAACAAGAAAAGAAGGGAAAAGTAATGAATATGAATTACATGCTGGGGTATATGAGCACATTACTGAAGATAACTGATGCGTTCACTGGGACAAGGTGCGGGTCTCCGGCTTAATAAAAGTAGTAGTAGTAGTAGTAGTAGCCCGACTTTGGTCTGGCTTTTTATAACATTGCGACGCTACGCTTGTGGGCTTGTAACTCCGATGTCACCTTCCTGATCCTCGTCTCTTTGGGTCAAATCGGCAACCTCAAAATCATCGTGTTGAGGATTTTCGCTTCGGCAAGTCACATGACTTTGCAGCCCTCCTGTCAAAGTCGTATTTTCTCACCTAGACTTGTCACATGAGCCGAGATCACATGGTCTGGGAAGTCATGTGAGATAATGTCCCAATGTCTGCCTAAAAGGATTTCCGTGAAAGCACCGCCCTACATTATTAAGACCAAAACAAGAACACTGCCTTCACGATCTGCGTTTGTTTACGTACTTTTCCAAAGTTGGAGTTTCGAATGTGAAATCTGACGTCACGTGTGACGGCACCGTACCTGGGATTAAAGAAAAGACCCAGCTGGCCCGCAGGAGTCACCGGAGATTACTGCACCTATTTTAATTGAAACGTGTCAGACCAAATTAGCTCAATGTAAGGTTGCTGCTGCGGTTATTTTGGTGACTGAGTGCCGTGCAGGCCGAAACACGGGCCCATAAAAAGGGTAAAGGAAAACACGGCCAATGTGCGTGGAAAAAGCCAAGGTTCCCGAGTGCCGAAAGGACAACAAGCAAGAGCAAGAGCAAAATCAAACATTTTTCTTCTTCTTTTCTTTTCTTTTCTTGACTGAGGCTTGGACGTAGTTGTGCCCGGAACTCCGAAATAAACCTGCCTCACCGACTCTGACAGCAACACCGGCGCGTTCCTGCTGCACTGTGCGGACGCACAATGACCCCGTCCTGCAGAATGGCTGCCCGCTTGCGTCAATTACATCCCTTGATCTGGGGCAGCCACCACAGCAAGTGTCATTTGCGGGGGGCCTGAACCAGCATATGAAGGGAAAGAAAAAGTATAAAAGGGGAGGCTTCGCTCGGTTCTCCCACCCGTTTCTTCCCAGCAATCAATTCATTAAATATGTCTGACGCTGGAAGAAAATCTGTTACCGACAAAATCACATCTGCTGTCAAGCCCGACGACCAAAAGGGAACTGGTGAGTTGTTGAAGGACAAGGTCACCGACAAGGTTGACACCACTGTTGGTGACAACACCAGAGACGGCGACAAGTCTTTCTTGCAGCAAGCCTCTGACGCTGTTTTCGGCGAGAAGAAGTAAATCTGAGTGTGATTGCTGGCGTGTGTCTACTGAGCAGATCGCTGAATTTTACATAGCACGGTTTCAATACAAGAAATGAGAAATGAGTGAAAAATGAAACATGAAAATAACGTAGATTAGAATGCGAATGGCGTGCGTACCTCGTGTGCGCGTTTCTGGTGGAATACAGTGAGAGGGGAGGGAAGAAGTTACATGACGCTGATCCCGCTTCTCTATTTTGACTCGGTATTAAGGAGGTCTACGGGCGTGTTTTGTTATGTGTGGTTTCAGAGGCCAATTCTTCTCTACTTTCGTTTCTCTCGTGGCCGTTCCCTTGTGGCCGTTCCCTTGTGGCCGTTCCCTTGAGAAGAAGATTAATGTGCTCATGTGCTTATACAGTGTGCGCCTGTTTTGAAAGAACTTGGCGAGGAAATAAAAATCTCCCACATTCATTCAACTAGGTTTCTTGTTGTGAGTGAGGCAAGGAAAATACTAGTGCAAATACTTGTGCAAATACTCGTGGGCTAGTGAAAGTTTTATTTTTTGTCGTTTCTCTCAGCATTTTGCTCCTGGTTTGTGTTCTTTAACCTTGCTGTTGAAAAAAAATCTCGGAGCTGATTTGGTTCATGGCTGCGAAGGGGCTGCACAGATTGGCCTGCCATTTAAATCTAGATCACGTACCCAAGACATTTGCTGATTGGACAATGAATGTAGTCAATTTAATTTGCTTTATCAAATGAGGGTTTTCATGCTTTCGAAATGGGCTTTTTGAACTGTTGGTCTTTTCTGGTCTTTTCGTGCCCTACAAAGCCCAACAGGAACTCCTCCTGTTCACACTGCTGCCTGCTTAATTAATAGCAAATCGCGCAAGCCGTGAGCATGAGAGTTACTAGAAAAGGCGACGGCCACATTCATCTTCATTAAAGAAAACTATTCTCACAATTCTAGATTCAGCCCATTCTTGAGATTTTCGAAAAATCTCTCTCTTCCTCATTATTGGCGCCTTTGGTGACTCTTTAGGCCTAAAAATTCTGTGTAAACTCCAGGTTTCCTCCTTGACTGTTACATTAAAACGTTCCGTACGTCCAGATATTTCTGGAAACAATTCTCGTAGATCTTTCAACCAGTGCTGTATCGGTTTCGTACATCATCGTACATAAAAATGTACATACATAGATGATGACCTTTATAATCGGATGTGCAAATACGATTGCGTACATCAAAAGCCCATATTTTTCTTAAACTTCTAGTTGAAAGAATTTCGACAGCTTTAGGAACCATATCAACTGCTTCGAAGGGTCTGGGGTTGCGTTTGTCAGGCAGCCGCTCTTGAAGTTGCTAGGCAATGACTGACTTGTCAAAGGATGCCATTATTCATCGCAGTTATACTTTTTTAGGTGCCATAGTGGCACAAATGTGGAACTGTTTCTTTTGTGAGACATTGTGGTTTCCAAATTAGCCCATTTCATTGGGTTACTTAACGTAAAAATGGACATTAGTCGCATTAATGGCCTCTAGGGTAATACTTATCCAGAATGTATACTCTAATGTCACGACTTTAATGGGTACAACACCCCAGAGGAAAAGAAATCCATTAAAAAAGAAATAATTGAGTCAGTCATTCAGCTTTTTCTGTTCACAAGGACGAAAACCCCGCAGATTTCATTACAATACTATCAGATGAAAGCAGAAAGAAAACAAAACACGTAAAGCTTCCCAAGGCGCAAAGTGAAACTTGAGACTATTACTCTGCGTCGTCCTTCTCAATGGTTTAAGCTTTTTTTTTATTATTTTTAACTCCAAAAATCGATTTTGACCCACAACAGCAAATCTTCGACAGGTTAGTTCCCTACGCTAAAGAAACAAGACTCAACTCACAGAAATACCCACAGTTTTCCATCGAACCCTTGGCCTACACCAGCTACACACTTGCTTTAAGCGATATTATCGTTTTTTGGGGGCCTGGACTTGCACAAGGAAAGTCATTGATCCAGATCGCCATGTCCCCACAACTTGAAAGTAAGAAGATTTAAAAGCTGTGTCCCTGTTTTCATGTTCTAGGCCATTACAAGTTGTTTTTTAAATATCTGTATTGCCTTCTGTTCATTTTTTGACCTTAATTTTCTTCATATTCCATCCCTTGGTGAGGCACTTTAACTTTCGTACATTCGTTCATTGCTGTCTGGTTTCTCACAAATCGGACATGTCTGTACGAGAACGATAGATTCTGAATCTTACTATCCATTGTACACTCTCCGATGGCTATAGGCATTACATCTATAGGAATAATCACTTCATTATTCCTGAAAATGGGAATTTATGCATAGTTTACATACATAAGCCACAATATGGTGACTATAGATACATTCCAAAATTTTGGTGCAAAATCAAAATGGCTATAGGCATTAATAGCACGAGAACTGGCCAATATCGACTCTACAATAGAGCTGGCATTCACTTGTGATTTCCCGTCCACACCGTGCCTTGTCTCAGAAACCTCTTATGACTGAAGGGATCGACCAATGAATTTTCTGCATGCGAGTGAAATGTTCGTCACACACATGCTCGACGAGATCGAGCAAAGGCGAGTTATTATGGAAGGGGTTAGTGAGAAGCAGTCAGTGATGTGGTGCAATAAAGCATGGAATAATATGCTAGAATATTCCCAAATTGTTGGCGCAAGTCGGGATTGCGTACTCCACCAAGTGAACAAACCCAAGCTACAGAATTTATGGTTGCGGAAACTAGAGACTTAAACTCAGTGGAGATTCTCGCAGCCTTAGCTGGAAATCTCGACGAGGATCAACACTTGGATACGTTAGCAGCCGTCAATAACTTCATTGATGAGTATGATGACGATAAAGAGCCACATGAGGCGTTGACTGAGGAGGCTATTCTGCAAGAGATCACTGATGAGCGTGTTCATCGTTTTAGAACATACGAGGATTCAGGGGAAACCGGGGAGCAGGAAAATATCAAACGCTCTGGTGCTCTAGGCCACATTAAAGGTATTCTTTGCTATGTGGAAGAGAGGTACTCGACCAAGACAAATCCAAACATGCAATACTAGAACGGAGTCATAGCGCCACGCAGTGGCGGATTTTCGACTCTTACCAACCAGCTGGACGAGCCGGTTGAGCGGACCAAATTCTACGTTTAAGCTTGCATATGTAAGAAAGTTGATATACAGTAGTTATTTTTGAATGATGGATGATAGGAATATTCCATATTTCCGGTGCATGCGTTTCATGCCTATAGCCATCGGAGAGTGTACGTCGCATTTAGACTGTACGATACAGCACTGCTTTCAACTACGCGTATTGAGTATTTACCGCGAAATGGTATTGAATAGGTGTTTTCTTCGGTTCTAGTAGACACCATCCCGTTTCGAATTAGAGCTAAAATAACCATTGTCCATCAATTATGCAGTAGCCTTTAACAGGAAATTTCCCCTCTACAGAAATATCCCGTTTTACAGGAAAATCGCAAATAATGAATTATTTGAGAGAGACAGCATTATGTTTTATTAGCAAATTTTGAACCGTACGGTTACTATTGGAGTCCTTTCAGCGCCAGTACATTTTTTTTTTATTGATTCTCGATAACTCAGGAAGAGTCAGTTTCTGTTGCCTATTCTTCGATTTCTGTCAAGGCTTTAAATGATTCTAGCCTATGCTAAGAGGTACAAAAGTCATTCTTCTTTATGTATTTAGACATGGGGAGAAATACCATCGCAGCGAAACGCACTCCTAGCTGATAAATGCCTATTTTCTGTTCTTCATTCATACAAAAAACAATATAAAAAATGCAATAGGCAATATTTAGTGTTGGATAAAAAAAATCTCGAGCTGAAAGGGTCATCGAAAGATCTGGAGCTAGCTAGCTGCTAAATCACTTCCATCCCAAGGTTTGGAACTCAACAGTGGACTATCAACCGAGCTCATTCTCTTGCTCGTATATTATCCCACCTTCATTTCATAAGACTTACTTAAATAAAGAATAATTGCGGTGTTCTATTTCAAACAAGGGCACAAGAGTAACTCTTTACTCAAGACCCACCAAAACTCGAAAGAATGAAGAACAATCGAAACCCACCGATTATGCACAGATGTAGATTGACTTAAACTAGGCGTCACACCAAAACTTACTACATACACATGCAGTTTATACTACTTAGCCCCATTCCTCAAAAAAACCACATCCATCATCCCCTTCTTTCTCTCTCTTTTCTCTTTCTAGAATTGCAATGCCTGGCCCTTCTGTTTTTTATCACCTCCCAACTCAAAGTGCTTACACCTTTTCAACACTACTTGTGACTTGCACTTACAATCCACACACTCTAACTTCAAAACAACCTTTTTTGTAGTCTTGGCCTTTTTGCGGAAAATCTGCTTGGTTTGCCCACCGTATCCCGACTGTTTTCGATCGTATCTGCGTTTACCCTGAGCCACTAAAGAAGGTTTTCCTGCTTTGTATTGCGTCACTTTATGTTGTGTGTGCTTGCGACATTGTTTTCCTTTACAGAAGGTTTTTCTTGTTTTCGGGATGTTGACCATTTTGGTAGGACTTAGAGACGAATTTCCGGGGGCTAGTTTTGAAAATGGTTGGGGTTGGATTTCCAAGTGGATTTTGTCTTTTTCAGAAATGCTTCCTTTTTTATTCTCTTGAAAGAGGGGAAGGGTATAGTTGCCTGATGTGGACTCCACATGAACAGCAGGTGCACACATTTCAGAGGATCTAGACTATTTGAGTGTGTCATGAGCAAATGAAAGATAGAGAAAAAAAACCCGAAAATAGAGAATATTCAGTATTCTCTTTTAGTGCAGCAATCAGTAGATTCATACGTTTTTCTTAAAGAAGAAGTGGTTGAAATGTGCTTTTGGTGAGGTCTTAGGGAAGATATATTGAGGTAGCTAGTGGCATTATGTACATGTTGCAGCAAAGATTTGATGTTTATGTACTTCAAAATAACATCAAAAAATGATTAAACCAAAGGAAAGAGAATGAAAACACTAACGAGAGAGACATTTACAAAGATGAACAGACCATCTTTGATTTTTGTTTCTTTGCAATGCATGTGAGATCAATTATATGGTGAACACAGAATTGGACAAGACGTTTTCAGTAATATTAGGAAAATCAAGCGAAGTTGGAAATTACGGAGAAGCGGTAAACTCTAATTACTGTCAAATCAAAACCTGTGCTTCAGTTAAGAGCCGCTATCTCCAGCAGAGTATGTATGAGGTGTAAATATCATCAACCACCTGAAACATATGTTTTAGCACAAGCACTTTAACGAAGAAGAGTATTCAGCTTTGATCATTCATACAGTTTATTCCATATATCAGTCTTGATAAAAGCTTGCAGAAGCAAAATGGCAGATGCTAAAGTTACCTCTCTTTTTGAATTTCACTCTATTTCGATCACTACAACCATGAACATTACCACACCCGAGCCACTTTAACAATTTTTTCCGTGAGTATTGAAGATACTACTGAGAGTAAGGAGAACCTAAAGTTTAAAAAACCAACCCTTTTGAATTGCCCAGTTTGTCGAGAAAGTAAAGCCCACAAACAACACTGATAAATAAGGGTCTCATGAAATCAGTTAGTTTCGGCCAATAATATAATCAGGAGAACACCAACACAGTCAAAACCCGGAGATAACATCTAACACCTAAAACGATACAGTCAAAGAAAAAATTGACTTGTTTTTACAGCACCTAGTGGGCAACATGCTAAAGCATTTACCTAAGGGTTTGGTGACTCGCGTGAAGTCAACCAACTTACAAGAGAAATCTGACGAGGGGAACAGGAAGAAGCGATAGGAATTTATCGATTTGCTCAGAACAGTAAAACGAGAGCGAGAAAGGGTTAAATCATCAGAGGAGAATACTTCGGCTTTTTTGTCACCCTACTTATGTTCAATCATAGGAATACCTGTCTCAAGACCACACTATACAAAAGAAGGCACAAGTCACCTGTCTTTATTTTGCTCAACCAGGACTTTTGATACCTTTTTGAAGTTAATCATTTTCCTTTTGCTTCTCGTATGTTTTCATTGATTCTGTACTTCTATAGACAGTGGACAGATCTGTCTTATCCTCAGCCGGTCATTTATGACACCTCTGAAACATAACGAGTTTGTCTTCAATTCAGTGTGAAGTGTGGCTCGTCCTGTTTGGTCAATTTTTTTTCTTTTGACGTTTTCTCTACATTTATCCCATGCCGTTCCTAAATCACGGCCAGCAGACTTATGCTGCTAATCACCCTTTGCATAATTCCTCTTCAATGCTCCTTTTTTTCTACTAATAACTATGCTTTCTGTTGAGAGACCAAGCAGCCTGTGCCGGATGAACAACGAAGTTGTTCATATAGGCTTGATACTGCATAGGTCACTCTTAAGGGTCTTTCCGTCTCTTTCCACTTGACCAGTCATACGTAGTCTTCCGGGTAAGGTCTAGGCCTGTAGTGACCTGTATGGAATGTCCATCTCCAAAATATTTAATGGTGATGAAATCTCAGGAGCTCTACATTTTCTTACGGACACCTAATACTTAACTGTGTTAGTTTATTCCTACAGCCCCGAAGTACTCTTAACGCCTATGGCTGAGTCCTAAG
This sequence comes from Metschnikowia lunata, assembly GCA_030583235.1. Lineage (NCBI taxonomy): Eukaryota > Fungi > Ascomycota > Pichiomycetes > Serinales > Metschnikowiaceae > Metschnikowia > Metschnikowia lunata. Next base: position 26,454 of record JAJMHP010000110.1, read on the forward strand.
ATACAATTGACAACTCATCCCCCTCCTTAGAGAGACTTCCCTTCGGGTTACTCCTCTGAGCGAGGTACGGCCCCTACGTATCGCTACTAGCGTGGTCTGAGTTGCCTGTCAAGCTCTAACTATGATTAATCCCTTTCGGGATATGTCTAAGGTGTAAGACTTGATTGAGGCTCTTCTGCTCTAAGTACGTGATAGTCTCCGTCATGAATATTTCAGGACATACACGTGACTACATCAGTGCAGTATTCCTCTCAACACTTTCACTTTATCTCCTACTCCACGCGACTGCGCCAATTTTTCGCAGCCGCAAGACCACCTCCAAGCTTCACGCGTGTTGATTTGTTCATGCCTGTTGATATCTCGAATACCACCATTTGCACTCACGCTTCATTTTCTGTACTCAGACCTTTGCTTTCAAATATTTCAACTTATTCCGTCTACTCCTTTTTACCGATTCCTCCTCTTCCAATCCTCCTCTTCCAATCCTCTACTTTCTATCTTTTTTTCAACCTTCCTCCGTGTTCGAGTTCCGCACTCTATCCGGCACCGCACGGCGTACGCACGCGTCGCGTCGGCCACGCGTCAAAACACATCCACACCAAAACACCAATTTTCCCAAAACCATCACTTCCAACCTTCTCTTTTTTCATCCAATTCATTTCACCAACACCCGAAATTCACCAAAACTCGCCATGCAAAACCCAGCAGAACAGGCGTACCTTGACTTGTGCAAGCGTATCATCGACGAGGGAGAATTTCGCCCGGACAGAACCGGAACTGGGACGCGGTCGCTTTTTGCTCCACCTCAGCTCAGATTCGACTTATCTAACGATACTTTTCCGTTGCTTACAACCAAAAAAGTCTTTTCCAAGGCCATTATCTACGAGCTCTTGTGGTTCATTGCAGGCAACACCGACGCCAAAGCTTTGCTGGAAAAAGGCGTGAAAATCTGGGAAGGGAACGGCTCGAGGGAATATTTGGATAAATTGGGGCTTACCGAGCGTCGTGTGGGCGACTTGGGTCCCGTATATGGCTTCCAGTGGCGTCATTTTGGCGCCGAGTACAAAACCTGTGACGACGACTATACAGGCCAGGGATTTGACCAGCTCAGTGACGTGATCCACAAGTTAAAGACGAATCCATACGACCGGAGAATCATCATGAGTGCCTGGAACCCACCAGACTTCAAAAAAATGGCCTTGCCGCCGTGCCACGTGTTCTGCCAATTCTATGTGAGCTTTCCCCAGCCCGGGCCCGCTGCAGGCACAGAGAAACTGGCTAAATCCGCCAAAAAACCAAAGTTATCGTGTCTTCTTTACCAGCGCTCGTGCGATATGGGCCTTGGCGTACCCTTCAACATCGCCTCGTATGCGCTTTTGACACGCATGATTGCCCACGTGGTGGACATGGATTGTGGCGAGTTTGTGCACACTATGGGCGATGCCCACGTGTATTTGGACCACGTTGAGGCGCTAGAAACGCAGATCCAACGCCAACCAATGGACTTTCCTCAGTTGAAAGTCAAGGAGTCACGCAAGGCCGCCATCACTTCCATCGACGACTTTGAATTCGATGACTTTGAGATTGTCAATTACAACTGCCACGGGCCCATCAAGATGAAGATGAGTGTTTGAGCAGTTGTGTGTATATGAGTCAATCAATCAATCAATCAATCAATCATCAACCCAACGATCTCTTCAAAGCGCTGCGGCTCTGCTCAAGCAACGTATCCTTTTCCACAAAGTCAAACGCTTTGTTTTCGGCGGCTGTCTTTTTACTGGACTTGCGGCTGGCGGCAATATTGATATTTGTGCCTTTAATCACTGGCGCAAGAGCCTTTCTGCGCCTGGCCATATCTTTTTTCATACTGTTGTTCACAACATCAACGTTTTCATCTTGTCCGGCTTTCCTTTTTCTGCCTGTGGATGGCTTCGGTTTTTCTTCCATGGGATGATTATCCTTCAGGCCATTTAATGGAAGACCCAGACGGAGCTTTTCGTTTAGCTTGGCAGCATGCTTGTTATTCGGCGGTGGGGGCCGGAGAAAGAAGGTAATGTCGTCGAAATCGTCAAACTGCGACTTTTTCTTGGGCGCTTTTTGGGTGGTTTTATCGGTCATGATCGACTCTTCAACCTTGTCACTATCCAGGGCCTCTGGAAACGCTATTTGCGCGGGATTATTCTGACCTTTTGCTGTTTCCAGCGGATGTCTAAAGATGTTATCATCAAAAGAAAGGTCTGAGCTAAGATCGAGATCGAGATCAAGATCAAGTTCAGCATCAAGCTTGTCATTAATCTTATCATGAAGCTTGTCATTAATCTTATCGTCAAGATTATTATCAAAGTCATTTTCAAGATTATCATCAGAATCATCATCAAACTCATCACCCTCAGGAGGCCTTTCCAGAACTGAGCCTTGTATTTTATCGGCCCTCGGTTCAAAAGGACCACCAGTTATCGCAAGTACCTTTTTAATGGGCTTCCGCTTATCCAGAGAAGGAGGTATTTCGCCAATACTCATACCGATGTCCCCTTCTGCACGTATGCTCTCAAGCGTGTTTAAAGTATGCGCGAGACCATGAGTTAAGGCCCTTTGGATCTCAGTTACCCGCCTTTCAAACACTTTTTGTGGTTGCACTTTCACAGCTTCAATGGAGCCCTGAAGCAGAGTGTTCTCGGCGCGTATCCTGCTGAGTTCAAGCTCCTTCTCCGCCGCCGTTTTCTTCATTTGACTAATTGTTTCACATAAACGAGCATTTTCAGCCTCAAGTCTCTTGTATTTGGCTTCACAGGCCCCGGAACAGCCCGTCAAAGAAGGCTTGGCCATCTGGTTTCGGACTGGTTTGCCCTTAGCCCGTAGCCTGGCCAGAACTGGGTTTTTAGCGTTGGAAGTACTAGTCTTGTTTGCCTCTTTGTCTGTTTCCTGGGGCGTTTTCTGTGATCGCAGAGACTCGTCGCCGAAGCCGTGCGGCTCAACAGCTAGCCTGGCCATAATAAAAGAGGTCTATTTCTGTTTCTGAGTGGCTTCTAAAAAAGCAAAGAATTTCTATAAAAAACACTTCTTTTACAGTGCTAGTAAGTAGTCTAGTAAAAAGCTCAGTGACGATGATGCTAATTGCGAGCCACCCCAACAAACGGAGTGCATATTGCCGAAGCCCTGCACGCTGCATGCACATTACGTGCGCTTGTTTTGTTTGTTATGGTTTTTGACGGCAGGCTTTGAGTGAAGACTGCGACCCGTAGACCTGTCGCACTCAAGATGGAAATAAAGCATATCAACATATCAAAAGCATATCAGAAGCAAACGGTTTTGTTTTTTGGCGATTTCGTAAACTAATAAATACGCCTGCTCGCTTGCTCTTTCTCTCACGCAACATGAAGCCTCTGATCCATGCCAAAATCGAAGAAAAGGCCAGGGAACTCGAGGAGCTCAAGGAAATCCAGAACTTCACCGAGGTTCTTTCTCAACAATTAGACGACATTTCCGAAAAGCTCGATGTCATGAACGACGGCTCCGAAAGTGTGGCTCTAATATTATCCAACTGGAAAGACATATCTAGCTCGGTAGCTTTGGCGTCTCTAGGGCTCGCTAAACATGCCCGTAAGTCCGCTCAAGATAGTGAGATCATGCCCGAGACTTTAGTCCGGATTAAACTACAACCCGAGACATCTGCTCCAGAAAAATGATTAATGAGCCGTTTTGGTAATAGCTTTGCTGTTTTCTTTTGCATTTTGAAATCGACGTCCTGCCGAATTTGCGAGATAAAGTATCTGTGTCATTGGCTGAAGCTATGGTATTAGGTGGGGACAAAGATGGCCTGCTTTATGTTACGCATAATGCAACACTTTGTGTAATGTCAGAATTTACAAAGTGTGATATATTCCGAGAGACTTAATCGATAACTGGGTAAAACGGCCAGAATTCCAAGGAGGTATCCAGCTGGACCTGATTATCTTCGTTTTCCTGAGGGAGTACTAAAGGGAGTACCACGAGGTTTGAAGTTCCCGCTAGGCTCGCCGGCGTTAAGGCTCCCGGAATCTTCTGGAGTATTAGAATGACAACATGCTCTCACAACACCAAAAAGGTCGTTGTGAGACTCCAGTATCAGTGTTTCAGGAGTTAGGATTGAAATATTAATAAAAGAATGAAAACAACGATGTTTTCAAATCTGAAGCGGCAAAGGGTTTTGAAACCCTTCATTCATCCTTCACAATTTGGCTTAAATATGTTCGTTTTTGGGTCACCAGTCGTGGCTAGTGCGATTAACTGGCATTTCCTGAGAATATATCGCTTTGGGATGAGGTGATTGAAATAATTTTACGTGGACTATCGTCTAAACACTATGACTTTGGAGAAGCGGCTTTGGATAAGCATGCAAAATGAGCTAGACTGGCAGCTTTTCGCTTGGCAGTGCGATGGATATACTACAAATGGTCACAATATCCCACAACACTGGCCAACAGTATCCGAAAGGGTTAGACGATCCGAGAGATGTCCAAGAAAATTCTGATCTTTCCGAAGGAAGAGCTTACCAGTACTTTAAATGCGCGGATAATTCCTCAGCGTAATAACTCATGACTACCAAAATGCGAAAAGGATCCAGTTCAAACATGCTCCAACATACGCCACCAAATGCTTGAAAGAATAGACGTGT
>JAJMHP010000111.1:0-36829 GCA_030583235.1 Metschnikowia lunata
CATCTTCCCATGAATCATGTAGCGGAACGTATGATCCGTAATTGAATAAGTGTAAAGCAGTAAAGTCGCTCCTTGCCAACCACTCATGTTTGTAAAGGGCTTTCCAGAATTTTCGCCATCTTCTAGCAGGCCTGACCGCTGGACATATCTCACTAAAGCGTCCTGGCTGAATGGGCGGCAACGCTTCTTGCTTCCGCCGTTATGAGATGTTTGATGCATCTTCACGAAAAATTCGTAAAGTGTTCATCTGAACTGACTCTTTTTGGCAAATCTTGTCACTCACAGCCTTTTCATATCACAGAACGTAGTAATCTGTAACTGGGAAGTCAACATGAAGGGGTTCCATGGTCTAGTTGGTTACGACATTCGCTTCACACGCGAGAGGTCTCGAGTTCGATCCTCGATGGAATCACTCTTTTTTGATTCATGTCATGACATGTCTGTTTTGAAGACTCCCCGGAAACTGGCTTAAACCAGCTACTCAATATTGTACGATAATTCACCTTTAGTATGCAGATTCCTTGTACTTTTCTACATCTACCTACTTCTCTTCATCTGAGTCGTCACCCAAATCCAAATCCGGAATTTCAATTTCCGAGTCGCCGTCAGATTCCATCTCCTCCTCCACAACCTCACTGACAACCTCATTGATTTCAGCAACGGCGGCTTTATTCTGTTGGCCGGCTTCTTTGTTCAAATCCTCATTTTCTGCCTTCACCTGCTCGATATCTTGTTGGTTTTCCTGTAACGACTTAAATGGCTTGGACGTGAAAATGTCTCCTTTTGCTCTTGAGGCATCGACTGCACTTTTTGCCAGAGAGCTTCTGCCAGTGGTTGGCTCCTCACTGGCACTTGCGTAATTGTCAGGCTTAAACCTTTTTGCCGGGTAATCCACGGCTCTTTTCCTGACCTTATCGGCCTCAACTTCATCTTCATCTTCATTTCCATCCTCATCGCTTTCCTCCTCGTCGTCATCAACCGAGCCTTTTACCAAGACTGGCAATGGCGGGAATCGTGGCGCGTTCAAAACACCCAAAGTCATATTTGCCGGCAAGATCCTCGTGGCCATAGGAAGAATAGAAGCCGATTCAGGGGCCGGGTGTAACACTGACGAAACAAGAATCCGCTCAAGGTCGTGGGAAACAGTATGGTATTTAGTAGAGTCAGTTTGGCCAACGGCCTCCACTATAACAAAACGGAGAATCTTGTTGTAATGTGTTGAAGAAATGGGTACGCACTTAATGACACGATCAAACAAGGCAAACGCAGCCGAGCGGGTGGTTTCAGGAACGGTCTTTTTGAAAAGGTGTTCGTGAGAAATGAGATCAGATAATGGAATGGCGGCGTTTCGTTTTGCCTTTTTCCGGGCGGACTTGGACTGGTTAGAGAGGCGCACCTTATCTGCTTCGTTTATACTGCTATCTCCCAGGGAACGGGGCTGTACTAAAACCACTGCTGCGTCTAGGATTCTCGACAACTGCGAGTGGTCGGAATAGTAACTCGTGAGCGAAAGAAAGGCCGAAGAGCATGTCATTACCTGGCACATGAGGAGCTCATTGGCCAAAATCTTAGAGCGGTCCAAACGCTTACCTTGGAGAAACACCAACAGCTCCAAGGTGGCGAAAATTGCAGAGAGGTGGGGAACGAGAGAAGCGGAAAACTGCCGGGGCATCTTGGTCAAAAAATCCAAAGCCGCCCGGTGGCAGTGGGACAAGGAGAGCTCGATATAGTGGTGTACCTCGATATCTCGGATTTCCCGTTTAAACGGAATGAACCGAGGGTTGAGCCCGCAAACGAGGTCTACCAAGGAGAGCACCTTCCCGAGCGGAACTGCCACGGCATAGGATGTGGCCGAGTTCATGTACCCCAGCAAGAGCTCGAGTAACATTGCCACTCTTTGTGAAATCGAAAGCATCGATTTGGCATGGTTGATGTCGATGCTCAATGGAGGGAATATGCCCTCGTTTTCGCCGGGCCCTGCCAACGTTTTCAATGCCGCCGACGCTTCCTGGTCATCCTTCACGTTAATAAAGCTGCTGTAGATGTCCAAGGTGGACGCCACCTCACGAATTAACGCCTCTACGTCTCTCTGCCAGTGCTGGTCTGGACCATCTTTTTCAATAACCGGTAAGCACGCTAAAGTGCCACAAGCTTCTGCACGGAGGGCCTCTGGAAGACTCAAGAAGTGCTCCTCCAGCACAAACCGTAAGAGATAAGCCTTCAACTTATTCGCAAACGGCCTCGATGTGGTGGGGTGTTCCTGGATGAGTTTACCTAACGTTTTCAACACAACAAGCGGGCTGTGGGTGACTTTTTCGAGCAAAGCGGCGAATATTGCGCTCAAATTGGGAGTCAAGAGCTCTCGTGTAAGCGTGGGCTTGCCCCGGACATTGTCACAGTACCGGGCTAAGCACTCTACTGTCGAAGTTAAGACTTTCTTGTTGCGGGCATGAACAGACCCTAAAATCTTCAAGAGCTGAGCAAAAATCGCCTGGCCTTCGCTGCCCACGATTTCCGACGTGTCCGCCAACACATGGAGGATGTTTACTCCGCACCAGATAGCATAGGCGTCGTTGGAACGGCAGAGATTAAGTGTTCTGCTGGTTAAATGCTTCAAGTCGACTTTCGACACCGAAGAAAACTGCGTTTTGCACTTTTGGAGCGAGGCAAGGATGGGGATAATCGACCCGGGTGTGCTTTTGAGCTGCTCTATTACTGCAGACAACGGAAGCGACATTTGGGAGGTTGCAAAGGGATAGTAAGTGTTCTAATGTGTGTTCAAAGGGTGGATTTGAGACCTGGCAAAAGATGAGCACGTTTCAAAGGAAGGAAGGAAAAAAGGAAGAGAAAGATATTCGTTCCTTCGTTTGATTCTCTTGTGGGTGATCTTTATTCGTGAAATTCCCCTGTGTTTGAACTTTTTTTTCTTCTGGAGTTAGAATTCTTCAGATCCTGGTAATTGGTTGGGAGTTGAAGTCTCAAAAATGGTTCCAGTACTAGTGATAAGAACAGTCTCAGGGTTAGTGGTTGCAGAGCAAAAAGAAGGAACTTCCACTGAAAAGTGACCTAGCTGGTTTTTAACGCTCAGAAATATAGTAAAAAAACTCTCTTTAGTCTGAGAAGGGAGAAATTTTGTTTAAAGGTATTCCAGAATATCCAATATTTTACATGTTTTTCAGTTGGTGCGATGGGCCCGATGCCGAGCCGATGCGGCCTGAGAACGTTGATACTGGCTTGTATGCACCACTGCCCTAGTTTTCAAGTGATACGAAATTTAACCGTAAGATAAAGAGAAAAATGGGAAATCCTAGCACCGACAGTGTGGATCTTTACTTTGAGCCCGTAGATATGCTTTAAATGATATGAGCCGAAATACGACGATCTATGTGCTAAATGGTGTACTTTCGTACCTTGGTGTATGCATCCCTTCGACTCAAACACACTCTTCTTTAGCGTTTCGAGTGGCACCCTTCAACTTGGAAAACCACCGAAAAATGTCTCCCTTCCACTTTACAAAGCCTTTTTGCAACATTTGCAAAATTTAATCCAGGCAGAGAATCCACCAATGCTTTTCCCCTAAAGACATGTCCACACGCCTTTAAAACACGTCGCTCAACAAATTATGGAACCCAAAAGGCTCGTACAACGTACCTTCACCCTCGAAAAACTTCGACATGGACTCAACCCAGTGCAATCTCAACGAGTGCAACATGGCCGAGGTTCCCTCCATCACCACCAAAATCACAACCGTCAACACCAACCACATTGCAAAAAGGAACACCGTCATTATCACACCAACAACACCAGTCATGCCAAAAGCATTGTTGATTGTCATGGTCCACAACACCGTAGATAACTGTGCGTGGGCCAAAGATAAAGCCCACAATCTCAAGTACGATGCGGTGTGAGAGACACAGTTCAAGCAGAACTCGATAGTATGGATCACCTGGTGGATCATGATGTCGCCGAAATTGTGCGACTCGTGCTCTTTCTCGTCGTCATCATCATCATCGTCTTCGTTGTGCTCTTCGCCTTGTTCAAACCCATTATCTTCGCCATTGCTGATTGATTGGTATTGGTGCAGTTTGGCCTGCTTATCCATCTGGCGCTTCAAGTACAACGGCTTAACGAAGATCAACCAAGGAATGCATGTCAATGCAATGGCCAAAAGTACCACCTGAACAGTAGCTTGGCCATTATACAAAGGCTCAGCAACCGTGCCGGGAGAAAGAAACATGGTGATCAACATGTTTAAAAGTCCCGGAGGCTGCTTCAGAATCGCAAACCAGTTTACCGTCCACTTGTAAACAATGCAAAGAGACAAGTATCCAAAGATCCCTTGCATGAACAACAACCCAGGGATAAAGTTACCGACAATGTCAATGCCACTTTTGAAGTAGATAGCATTCACCAACGAGAAGAAGTATGAGTATGTCATGTGCATGTACCCCATCAACACCGACAACTTCATTTTGTACGAGTTAGAAAACAACAACGCGTTCTCCGACCCGTGCCATGCTGGGTCCAAGCCAATAGGATAAACGCCCACTTGTGTAGCATGAATTGTCTCGCCCACCTTAAAGTGCTCGGGCCACTTCCATCCCGAAGAGAAAATGTCCATGGATTTGGAGAAAATGTCGTTGTATAATAACCCGGTGTACATAGAGAAGGCGCCCATCAACAACAAAATGTACCTGCCGGAAAAGGCCATGTCGAAGATCTCGTCCCTCTTCATGCCCAAGATCTGTTTCTCGTAGTACACCATGACCGCGGCGGCCATGAACAAAATGATCCCGTGACCCAAATCTCCAAACATCACGGCAAACAAAAACGGAAACGTGATGATGGTGGCCAACCCCGGGTTCACCTCGCGGTAGGTGGCAATGCCGTATGTGTCACAAATGCTCTGGAACCCAGCGGTGAACTTATTGGTGCGATGGAACGTTGGCGGTGTTCTTGAAGTCTCCAACACGTTCACTATGGTGGGAATCGACGAATTGGCCGTCACAATCGCCTCGTTTAACGTGTCAATTTCGTCGGTGGGGATCCAGCCCTCGGCAATCAAGGACCTTCTTCCGTTGTCGTAGTCACAAAGATTCATTGTCTTGTACACGGCCTTTTCGCGTGCCACAATCTCCCACCAACGGGCCAAATCTCTTGAAATAGCTACCAATTCCGAGTTCAAGGCAAGCTCCGTTTGTTCCAAAACAACGCTGAGATCAGATAGCTTGCCGTCCACAGTCTTCATCTGCTCTTCACGTAATGATGCAGAGCTTTCGATGTTGTACAAGTCCGCCTCTAAAGACTGGGCGATCTTCTTGATTCTCTGGTGGATCATTGTCCCATGCGAGAAGATAATAAACGCGTTTTTCTCCGTGTATGTGTTGGACTTGGCCTCGTAAACAGCCTGGGGTAACTCCTCGGTGTAGTAGTACAAGTTACCCCTTAAAATGCGCCACAAGATCTGCTGCAAGGGCGCCACTTTTTTGCGGTCAATGACTCCACAAATGAAGTTTGCTTGGAAATCCAGACCGCCTCCAGACTCCATCTGTGAGAGGTGTTCTTCCTCGGAAGATTGTCCTGCGGGTGGGGCGTTTGCCCGGAAGAAGTTTTGCACCGCCAGAATCGCCAGTTTGAACTGTTTCAATTCCTTTTGTTTTTCGTAAAGAGACTCTGTTGAGCTCGAAAGTTCCAGTGTTCTGGCTTCTAAAAGCGACGCATTTTGGGCAAAAACGTCGATTTCTGACTGTGGCAACACCTCCTTATCGTCATAAGGGTAGACTTTGGCCTCGATGTTCTTTTTGTCGAGCTCTGACTTCAAGTAAGCATACTGACGCTCGATTTCATCTAACTTGCGCAATTCCTCGACAAAACTGCGCTGGAATTCACTCACGTTTTTGTTCAAATCGCGGAATTGGATCAAGTTGAGTTTCCCCACTTCGTGTATCACATCTCTAGAGGTCTCTGCGGGGACATAGAGCTGGATTAGAGACATTTCCGCCGAGCCTAGGAGCAAACGTTAGTATTAAGAGGTAATATTGGCAATATGATGCCTTTTTGCGGCGGAAAAAGCAGCACATGTGATTGGGAACACATACGGAACACGGCCTCGTACTTCTCTACCATTGCGAGGGCTAGATATGACGAGTAAAGCGATGGAGAAGTGATGGATATCACGGATTAGGAAGTCCAGATACGCAATTCGAGAGGAGACAGGGTCGAAGCCTTGCCAAAGGGTTGTGTGCAGGTCGGTTGCGATCTCCAATTGGGTCTTCCTTGACGGCCTCACCCATGAGACCTCCTCACCCATGAGATTACGAGGGTGAGAAGAGTCAAAAAAAAATGGGTACACCAGAGAAGTTTGGTTGTTCAGAAATCTTTTTTGCTATCTTTGCAAATTTCCCGGTTTCTGAAGCCTATGCATTTTAGGAAATTTGGGTGTTTTCGATTTTTCCCAGATGAAAGTAGACTTTTGCAAATGGCAGAAGTGGGTGATTTTAGTTTAAGAGAAGTTTTTGAAGGTTGAGAACTCTAGAAGTTGAGAAATTAGAGTCATGCTTAATTGGTCAATACTCCGTTTTAGCCAAGTGAGAATAGGCCAAAAGGTAATGTTCAGATAAAGAATAAGGCAGAGGAATAGAAAAAGGAAATAAACTGAAGAAGATTTGGGTATTTTGAACTTTTCCGAAAACTAATCATTCCAAGTTTGACCGTGTTTTTTATGTGCCAGGGCTACCGCAACTGAGAGTGCACTGAGTGCGCAACCTGGAAAACTAAGAGATTACAAGAAAAAAAAAAAAAAAAAAAAAAAAAAAAAAAAAAAAAAAAAAAAAAAAAAAAAAAAAAAAAAAAAAAAAAAAAAAAAGTAATAGGCTTATAGAAGAGAACTTGACGACGATAAAAAGTGGATTTTTAGTAAAAAAAAGAAAACAGAAAAGAGGAGAAAAGGAGAGTAGTGGAAAGTGGAACCGATTCGATGCTTGGAACATGATGCATGGCTGCCAAACTCATACCCAAGTGATACCGTGAGACCGCTTTAATTCGATACCCGGTGAATCTCGCTTATTGATAGAAGCTTTTTCCTTTCTTTTTTTTTTTTTTTTTTTTTTTCCTTTTTTGGGATTTGCCATGAGGTGTTGATCACCTTTGTTCAATATGCCCCAATTGAGCTGAAAATGTAAGCTTTCGGTGATCGATATTTCGGTGATCGATTTAACGGGGTTTCACTGTACTGGTTTTGGCAACAGCAAGGCCACCAATAAGTTACAGGATACTATTAGGTAATTTACGTTTATCTTCCTATTTATTTTTCTTTGTTTACTTTTTTTGTTTACTTTTTTTGTTTACTATTTTTGTTTACTTTTTTTATCTTAATCTTTACTCTTTTCTTTCTCCTCTGAATTCATCTGTATTCATGTGAATGCCCCTTCTCGCTGGATGTGTATTTAATTAAGAGATCTCCTAGGCCCCATCCAGTCGCCTCAGCAGTGAGACACGCAGCCTGAGTCCATGTCTCATTTCCATCGACATTGCACTGCGAGAGAAGAGACCTTAAAGGGACAAAAAAAAAAGGAGGAAAAAACGAAAAAACAAAACACTCTTCAAGCCTCTTCAAGCCTCTTCCGATTTCCGTCCATTTACCTTTTTTCTCCCTTTCCTTTCCTTCCCTCTTCTTCATATCCGCCTGGCCCTGCAACGCCCAATCCTGCATGCACCTCCAGAGATGAGACTCAACCGTAACCTCTACTCTCTCCCATTTCTCTTATCTGCACCAAAACACACCCTTTGACTAAATATGAGGAACTTGGTGCTTCTAAACAGGGGCCAGATTCGTCCCGAACTGCGCACGTACCCTGATCTTGCCATCAGGGACTCTGTGTTTGACGCAGTGTCTGATACCGTGACAGTAGTACTTTCACTGGAAGAAAGCCCAATTGTTGAAGTACAACAGTTGATGAAAAACGGCCAGGTGCAGGTGTTGGCGTCGTTCTCTGCACCTGAATCGGATCTTTTATCCTTCAATCACTTTGCCGACTCCGCCCTCTTGGTGTTTGTTTTTGCTAACGGAGACATTATCTCTGCACAGTACGATATTTCCAGCCCAGACCACGAAACATGTGCCGTGGAGATCGTGGGTCTGATTGATACTGGCTTGTGTGCAAGCAGCTGGTCGCCCGACGAAGAGCTGTTGGCACTTATTACCAATACTTCGAGTCTCATTCTTCTCTCGCGTCTGTTTGAGCCTATTTCAGAGAGACAACTCGATCCAGACGACATTCGTGTGGCCGACGCCAAACATGTTTCTGTAGGGTGGGGAACCGAAGAAACGCAATTCAAAGGCAAGGGTTTCAAGGCGCTAGAGCGAGAGCGCGAGGCCATTAGGCATGCGGGCGGAAACTTGGACTTGAAAGAGGACTCGGAGTTAAGAGACCCTACAGTTGCTCCTGTGCAACGAGGCACCACGTCTGATTTCGACACCGGGGCCGTGAAAATCAGCTGGCGTGGCGACTGTGAGTATTTTGCCGTGACAACTGTGGAAAATGCGTTTGTAGAGGCCACACTGGAGATGTTCTCACGTAGAGTCATCCGGGTGTTCAATAGAGAGGGTGAACTTGACTCTGTATCGGAAGCTGCCGACGGCTTGGAGCACAACCTCTCGTGGCGGCCCTCGGGGTCGTTGCTTGCGTCCACACAGCGGTTTAAAGACACTGAAGGCGACGATATTTTGCAGGTTTCTTTCTATGAGCGAAACGGCTTGAGACACGGTGAGTTCAACACTAGGCTCAATCCGGACGACGAGACTGTGGTGGACTTGGAATGGAGCAGCAATAGCGAGATGCTTGTATTCCAACTCAAACATCGGGTCCAGGTATGGTGCACGAAAAACTACCACTGGTACCTTAAACAGGAGCTTTTCGTCAACACCGAAGATGAATCCAACGAGGTGTCGTACATCAAATTCCACCCAGAGAAGCCTTTGCAGTTGATGGTGGGCACTTCCAAACAAGGCGTGTTTATGTACAACTTTGCACACAAGATCGCCCTGGGGCCTACTGTTGCCGGAAAAGATATTGGCATGACAGTAGTGATTGACGGGTGTGAGGCGAAAATCACACCCCTTGGTTTGGCAAATGTGCCTCCGCCAATCGCCTATAGGGAATATGACTTTGACACGCCCCTTAATGATGTTGCTGTGAACGGCTGCAACAATGCATTTGCCATGGCCACGAGCCATAATGACGTTATTGTGTGCGTCATTTCACCCGAGCAAATGAAACAAGGTAAAGAGCCTGAAATCAAGAACATCGCCATTTCACGCCTGCTTGCCCCGGGGGAGCTAGTCAAGCAAGTTAGCTTTATTGGAGAGACGGTGGTGGCGGTGTTGATCGATACGCCTGGATCTTCTCGGGTCGATCTCTTTGATCTTGCCCACACCGAGGGTCCAATATCATCGTCTGATGTTGGTTCAAGAGCAGTGTTGCTCAAACCACGCTCTGACTTCGCTTCGGCTATTGCAGAGTGCATCGACGGCACGCTTTTGGAAGTTTCCGCCACTGGAGCCGTATCTTACCTTTCGAAATTCCCGCTTTTGTGCCACGACTTCGAGGTTTCCATGGTGAAAAATGAAATGGACTCGTCCCCGGTGGCCTTGGGCGTTTCAAGCAACGGAAAGTTGTTTGGTAACGAGACCCTTCTCGCCAGTGGCATCACTTCGATCAAAGTGACCCAGGACCATCTTGCAGTGACCAATGCCCATTCGCAAGTCTGCTTCATCCACTTGAAAAAGGTGATGGAGCCTGGCACGAGCACATTTGCATTTCTCCAGAACCAAGAAACCAATGGCGACGAGCGAATGAGACAGATCGAAAGAGGCTCCATTCTCGTATCGTGCATTCCCTCGAAATACTCTGTTGTCTTGCAAGCGCCACGAGGCAACTTGGAGACCATCTGTCCTCGGATCATGGTCCTTACAGGCGTCCGGCAATTCATCGCGTCGCTTGATTACCACAAGGCGTTTATTGCGTGTCGTACCCATCGTATAGACTTGGACTTGCTCCATGACTACGACCCCGGTTTGTTCCACAACAACGTCGAGCTTTTTGTGAAACAGATTGGCCGCACCGATTACTTGGACTTGTTTGTGTCTTGTTTGCACGAGGAGGACGTGACCAAGACCAAGTACAGGGACACGTTGATGGAGGCGTCGGTGAATGTGGACATATCCAAGCTTGAACCAGCGGCCAAACCCGCCACATCACCTGCCAATAACAAAACAGTGGGGACGAACAACCCCGATGCGAAAATGTCGTCAAAAACATTGCCAAAAACATCGTCAAAAATCAACAAGATTTGCAACGCTGTGCTTGAAGTCTTGGCGTCTCCACAAAACCAACACCTGTTCTTGCAAACAAGAGTCACTGCATATGCGTGCCAGGCACCTCCCAACTTGGCCGGGGCATTGAAACTCATCAGTTCTTTGGATCACGAAGAAGACCACGAGAAAGCCATCACTCACTTGTGTTTTCTTGCTGATGTGAACAAGTTGTACAACCATGCGTTGCAGATTTACGACGTCAAGATGGCGTTGAACATTGCCCAGAAGTCCCAGAAGGACCCCAAGGAGTACTTGCCGTTTTTGCAGAACCTCCACGTACAAACACCGTTGCGCCGGCAGTTTTTGATCGACGACCACTTGAAAAACCACGTCAAAGCCTTGCGCTGGTTACATGAGCTTGGTCCCGAGGCCCTGGTTGAAGTCGACGACTATGTGGTGAAGCACGGCCTCTACAAGGACGCGTTGGCCATGTACAGGTATGATGACTCCCGCAACAAGCACATTTTGGCCTTATATGCCCAGCAACTCTCGGGAGAGAAGAAGCACAACGAGGCCGGGGTCATCTATGAGTATCTCGGCGAGCCGGAAAACGCCCTTGACAGCTATGTTTTAGCTAAGCGTTGGAAAGAGGCTCTTGCCATTGCCCAGACGCTTTCAGATGAAAAAACTCTTGTTTCGACGGCACAAAGATTGTCCACCATGCTTGTGGACGACCACCGGTACTCGGAGGCGGCAGAGGTGGAGCTCCGGGTGCTCAACCACGTGGATGAGGCGGTCAAATTGCACTGCAAGAGCTACGAGTACGCCAATGCCATTCTTTTGGCCACCGAAAAGGGCCAACCACACCTCGTGGAATCCGTTGTGGACGCGCAGCTCGACGAAGGCTTTGGCGTGGTGGCCGAGCTTGTAGCCGATTGCACGAGCCAATCAGAGTCCCAGTTGAGACGCTTGCGTGAGTTGAGGCAGAAAAAACAAGACGATCCTTATGCTTTTTACGGCCTTCCCAACGACGACATGGACACTCCAGACAACGTGTCTGTGGCAGCGTCGGAAACGTCCACAACGCCATCATTCTTCACCAAATACACGGGCAAAACGGCGGGAACCGCCAAAACAGGTGCTTCCAGAAAAACGTCCAAAAACAAAAAGCGCGAGGAACGAAAACGTGCCAAGGGTAGAAAAGGAACCATCTATGAGGAAGAGTATCTCATCAAGTCGATCGGGCGCTTGGTGGAGAGACTAGACCAGACAGAAGGCGACGCGTTGAAGTTGGTGGAAGCTTTGGTCAGAAGGCATAAGATGCAACAAGCTTACCAGATCCAGCACAACTGGAGCAAGCTCACGGCGTTTTTAAAGGAGCACATTGACGAGATCCACGACATGAGCGAGAAGGACCGCGAGAGAATCGACGATAATGGCGACGTCTATCTTATGGACGAAATTGCGGCGCCCGTCATTAGAGACTTCCCCAAATTGGAGATGCTCGACTATTAGTTAAGATTTCATGGCCCAGTTTCATGGCCCAGTTTCATGGCCCAGTTTCATGGCCAAGCGTAATGGACTTTTCGCCGTTCAACAAGTCGGGAAACCGCAAAAACGCGTTGCGTAGCCCGTCCGTACATGCCATTTTTCTACTGGTGCCCAAACAAGTATGTTTCATGGGCAAATTCCGGGCCTCTCCTTGGCCCTGCGCCTCCACTATAGTACCGTCTTGTAGAGTGATACGCATTGTGGCCCGTTGGGTCATGGAGTAGGTACTGTTTTCCTCGTCGAACTCCTGCTTGACGATATGGCACTCTAGGATCTGAGACAGCCACCCATTAAACCCAAACGACTCGTTTACCATGTTGATTAGGAGTGCCGAAGACACCGAGCTTAAGCCGTACTTTCCCGCGTGCTTCAACTCCCGTTTACGGAGAACCGCCTCGAGACGTGCCTGGAAAGTGCCGATCTTGATTTTTGCCCATGGCGAAAGAAGCACGATTTCGTCTTCATCTTCTCCTCCACTCGCCTCTTCAAACTGCGAGAGGTCGGGAAAAAACTCGCTTTTAGTCACTGTGTCCGACGCTGGATCTGGCCCGTTTTCATCTTCCATTAGACCAGATATACGCCTGAAGATCTGGCCTGTTTGTGGTGTAATAGATGATTCAGAAGGTCAGGTATGGTGTTATTGGGATGCGAACGCGAAGGTAAATTGGATCGGATCGTGGAGGTGATGTTCGTGTTAACGGGACGAAACTGAGTGAGGGCCATTCTCCACTCACCTCTTTCTTGTATAAGAACACTGGCTCACAGACCGCACTGATTGAAGAGTGGACAACTCGAAAAGAGCTGGATGAGACTAGAAAACAAACCCAAAACAACCTTTCTATACCGATCTTTACCCGGGTGTTTTTCATTCCCTTAGTTTATTTCTACTCCTGGTGTTGACCGCGCCTCCCTCATTTTACTCTAGGCGATCTCTGGCGGCGTACGACTTAACGGGACACGAAAAAGACGTGCCACTCAAATCAAGGAGAGAGTCAAAATTGTGTTATAAGGATCTTTATTTTTGTCCGCCTAGATTATACACCATGGCTTGCAAGAAATTGGAGGAGAGTCTGTTTCAAGAATTGATCCGTCGCTTCATAAGCCAAACTGCTGCAAACTGCGACAGATTGCTGCGAAAAGGTGGCAAAATCTCTCGTTCCCTCACTATTCATAACTCCCAGATTTGACTTAACTACCCTCAAAAGTTCAAACAAAATGCAATTTAGACTTTTCGCTACAACCCAAAAATCTCGCCAACAAAATAAAGTATCATGACGTATTCGAAAATGATCCCTCATAGGGCGGGTTACTAACATGCAAACCAAGAATAACTACCCAATCCTACCGTGTCAACACCCATGAGCAAAAACCATCACTCATGCTCTTGATAGTTAGTGTTTCAGGCACGTTCATATCACGCTTCACATGCCACCATCATCTGAACATACCCGCCTGACGGTCAGTTCGCAATTGACCTGGCCCACGAAATTACCCAGCCTATCAGCTAAATTGAAAGGCAGCACCCATCTTGATGCTTGAGAGGCTTACGACAAAATCGCGGCTTCCGGAAACCCAAGTCGGATGATAAATCCAGGTCCACGACGAGATCGGAAGAAAGGGGTCTGGTATACACGGCTGCGAAACTCAAGATCCAAACGTAAAAGGAGACTATCATATTTTAATCACCAACAAGAGGGAATAAGTTGAAAGAAAGGAAAAGAGGTAGAATTCAGCTTGCAGCGTGAGTCTCCCTGTGGATTTATATGCGAATATCGATCATTATGGCGATGAGCTTTTTTCAACCCGGATTTCATCGGTTAAAACTGAATCATGCATGGAAGTTAATCCGCCGAATTCTACCTGGAATTGCGCCACCTTACAGAGAAATTTGAGAAGAGTCAATTCAAGGCGTATGGCCGGAATATTTGCTACCTTAGTGTGAAACTGTCTTTAGGTGGCAATCAAACCGCCTGGAAGAAGCCAACGCGTTTTATCACCATCAGAAATGCATCACCTGTAATGCATCACCTGTAATGCAGTGATGCTGAAATACCCTAATCGACAAAAAAATATATATATTTAAAAATATTGATAATAATATTTTTATTTAACGATTAAGGATAAGTTAATACTAACTTACCGACTACGGTCACGTTTCACCCAAGGCCTCCGGAATAGTACTCATGGTGGGAAACAGTGCTGTATCTTTTTCGTACATACAAAGACGATGACCTCTAAAATCGGATATCAAGAAAGTTTCAGTTGAAATGACTGGAAGGTCTTTGACATCTTTAGGAACCATATCAATATCTTTAAAGGGTTCAGCGTTGCGTTTGTCAGGCAGCCGCTCGTAAAAATTGCTAAGCGATGACTGATTTGACTTAGGATTCATTTTTATACTGATTCACCCTTGCATATGCGTTTTAAGTGCCATAGTGGCACAAACTTGGAACTTTTTTGTATTTTGAGAATTGTATTATTCAAGTCATCTTAATTCATTGAGTGACTTAACTGACTCACTTAAAAGGCACCCATCTTTACCGTAAATATGGAAATTCGAGCGAGATTTACTAGCCTTTGGGGTGATACTTGTCCAAAATCTATGGACTCTAATGTAACGACTTTCTTGAGTATCCTACCACTATCCAAAGAAACAGACCACTGAAGAACAAATCTATTGAAGGAGGAATGATTGAAGTAGTCATTCAGTACTTTTGTTTTATTTCACAAGGACGAAAATCACGCAGCACATCACTTTCCGATGAATACAAAAAGAAAACAAAAAGAACCAAAAAACCAAAAAATCATAGGTAGCTTTCCGAGGCGCAAAGCGAAATTTCAGAATATTTATTTGCGACGTCCGACTCGACGGATTAAGCCAGGCAAATCTTTCACCGCTTAGTTCCAGACTCTAAAAAGGCAAGACTTCACTCACAGTTGTTGCCCAAGCTTTTCATCAAACTCTTGGCGTATGCCAGCTTGGCACTTATTTTAAGCGATATTATCATTTTTGGGACAAGAATAGTCATTGATCCAAATACCGCAAACCATGTCCCCACAGTTTGAAAGTAAGAAAAAATTACAAGCTATATCACTGTTCTCATTTCCTAAGCTACGAAAAGTAGTCTTTTAAAATATATGTAATGACTTCTGTTCTCTTTTTGAGTTTAGTCCTCTTCTTGTTCCGCCCCATGGTGAGGTACTTCAAACTTTCGTACAGTCGTCGTACATTCGTACATTTCTATCCGATTTCGTACTGATCGGACACGTTTGTACGAGAACGATGGATTCGGGATCGTACATCCTAATGTACGTCGTATTTAGACTGTACGATACAGCACTGGTGGGAAGTACTCAAGAAAGCCCCCATCATTATCGCCGACATTAGATGCTTCATCTTTAGTAACATCTTTCGAGGGAAAAGATTACCCGAGTTCGAGCGAAGGTGGATTATCGCTCCACCTGATAACAACTTCTGAGGATCCGGGAGACTTCCGGATTGGGGGAACTAGAGCCGATGCCAATATGGTCCAATGTAGGTTAAGGCATGCTTGACAGAATCCTTGGGACGAGCCAGAATTCACCAAGTCTAGGCTGTTCCTCCATCTTTACAAAAAGCATGACATTACGCGAAGGTAAAAGTGGATATGGTACTAGCCACCACAACAAGTGGCATAGCCCCATATCTTTCCATTGGTTGTGTAAAGGGATTTCCATTTTCATCAAAATAGCTCACAATAATTTTGAGTTATTAGTAGATATTCTCAAGCTAATTTGGTGTACCACTTACGAATTTCAATTATTTTTATGTAATTAGTACCAAAAGTTACAACAGCAATACATAACTTCACGTTGTTATTTGCAACCTTCGCGCGTACAAAATTATTATTAGCAACACTCCTGGAATCTACAGACAGAAACCCACAGAAGCTAAACACCCAGCTTTAAGTATTTTGCGTGGGTATTTGGCTCAAAAGCGCCGCAAGTGTTGCTTTTGCACGTTGTAACTGGTTTCTGTAGAGCGCCCGCGTGCTGAAAGATAAGTGCTCTTGATCGAAAGAAAGAGCCGCCAAAGAATCAAGAAAATTACCAATGTCAACTAAAGCTTTGATTCCTGTTGCACTTATATCTTTGGGCTTGCCGTCGTTATGTTGCATTGCTAAACACAGAAGATGAGCACTGAATATGTACTCAAGCAACAGATGTATGAATTCAGAGT
Source organism: Metschnikowia lunata (assembly GCA_030583235.1). Classification (NCBI taxonomy): domain Eukaryota; kingdom Fungi; phylum Ascomycota; class Pichiomycetes; order Serinales; family Metschnikowiaceae; genus Metschnikowia; species Metschnikowia lunata. The sequence goes on from JAJMHP010000111.1 coordinate 16,086, forward strand.
TTTCATCAGTCTGCTCGCCAATTGTGAGCAATTGGTCCATGACATAGAACATTTGTTTAGTGAACCGGAGCTGGGATGCTAGCGAGCGGCTCACTGTCTTTAGATTTCTTAACCTTTCTGTGATGATACGAAGTTCCTGTCGTATTACTTCAACCAGGACTTTAAAGCTTGCGATACGGAACCCGCCTTCCATCACAAATGCCCGCAACCAAAAATTTACGGAGTCCAATTGCTCCTGAACTTCTTGGAAAGGGTTTTGCTTGGGCTCAAACACTGGGTTTCGTTTAATGACATGGCTATTAAAGAACATGCTGTTTGGATTTCCACTTAGGGATTCATTTTTATTATAACTTTCCACATCTGATTTAAGAGCCGAGGAGTCAGTCAAGATTGGAATTGCCAAGCCTGTTGTGAGATAAAGAGCCAATTGATGAAGCAAATCAATCTCCTTCTTTTTTTTTTTTTTTTGGATATTTGCCAGATTATCACCAGAATTGCACCGTTATTCCTGGATTGGGTTCGGGTTTATATCCTCAAAGTCGGTGAAATTGAAGCATTCGTCTTCCATTACCGGTGTGAGATTGAAGACAATCCAGGTGGTTCGAGCGCTCAAATTGAACTTGATTGAATTTTAAGAATGTCCATAATTTCTTGACGCTGTTCGAAAAACAGGGGCTGTGCGGAGGCCACCGATTGTAATTCAAATGGTCTACCCGTCTGATAAAATGATATGCGTGGTGTGGATGTAAGTTAGAGAAAGCATCAGAAAAAGTTGAAGCTTTAGGGTTCACACTAAGATCCCGGTATCATCGAACTTATTCGAAATATATCGGATTTTCGCTCCACAGCGTTTAGCTATGCGCCGACTTCCTTCTTTTTCACTAGCCGGTGAACGCTTCAAAGAGTAGTGGCCAATTACCTGGACTCCAGAAAAGCACAATCAGCTTCACCGAATAAAAAGTTTAAGAAAGCGAGAGGATGGTTTGACGCTTGAACTCTTAGCTTCGGCAAAAGATTCGAAAGACGGGCGGGTTAGTGCATGTCTCAGTTAAGTGTAAGAACTGAACATTAGGCTAAATGTAAACACACAAGAAGAACAAAAAAAAAAACAGATTTCTTTTTTTTTTAAAACAACTTCGTTTTAAAGAGAGCGATATTAGTGAAAAAAACAAAAAACAAAGAGGCCTCAAAATCCCAAGGGCTTATAGACTGGAACTCCTTAGCGGGTTCAGCCAAAAACCCCGATAAGCCGGAAAATCACCAACTATTGAGGCGGCCCTAATTTATTTCAACTGCTCTCTGCGTGCAGTGTTCAGAAGACCCGGCTACTTCACCAAACTCAAAACATTCAAAAAACCTGGAAAATGATTGATTCTTCCCTTCAAACTTAGAACCTCTGTAAATAAAGTTCACGTAAAAAACATAAATTCCTGAATCATAACACGCCTACTTCACGGGCACCACAAAACAAGAACAAGTCCTGCACCTCGGGCTCGAATCGCGTCAAGCCTCACCGCGTTAATTAAGGCCACTTGGCTCTACGACTTTATATACTCTTCTTATAGGCTTATTTTGGCATAGTAAATTCAGGTGGAACGGCCACAAGAGGAATAAGTTGACAGTTCAAAGTTTCTTATTTTATAAAGGCTCCGCCCACTAGAAGTTCTTTTAGATTTTCCCTCTGACTTTGGCCATTTATAGCCATGAGCTATTTCAAGGGCATTTTACGGTCTCTGAGCCAGAACAATCGCCTGGAAGAGGAGGCAATTCAGACGCTTGGCAATCGCTTGCAACATGCCACGTTAGCCGCCGACCGCAAGCTGGCTGTTTTGGGCCTCAAGAGCTTTAGTCGCCAGTTCAGAGAGAGCGTGATCCAATATGGACTCCGTGGCCTTCTTTCGACTCTCGGAAAAGACGTTGAAAACGGGCCATTGGTCAAGGCGGTTTTGGAGACGCTCTTGAACCTATTTCTACGAACCAGCAACTCCACCGAGATGGAAAATGAGCTGTTGGGGTGGATTTCGAGCCATTCCAGGGTGCAAAACGGAAAATATCCATCGCCGTTGCTTATGGAGCAAGTAGAACTTGACGAATTTTCTAACTGGATTGCCGACGAGATTATTCTGACGGAAGAGCACGTAAAAAGTCTTATGCTGGCTTTACAGCAGCACACGGGGTTCCAAATCCGGCTTTATTCCATTCAATTACTCGAGGCCGTGGTGGCTGCACGGCCTGTTCGGGCCAAAGAGTGCATTTTGAACATCCCTTTGGTGATTTCAACGATTGTTGGGTTGCTAGATGATCCTAATGATCCTATACGAAACGAGACAATTCTTTTGTTGATGGCCTTGGTCAATAATAACTTCAACATTCAAAAGCTCGTGGCCTTCGAGAATACCTTCCTGCGCATTTTTGAGATAATCGAGGAGGAAGGTGGCATCAGGGGCTCCATTTTGGTACAAGATTGCATGACACTTCTTACTAACTTGTTGACATATAATGCGTCTAATCAAACGTTCTTTTTGGAAACGGACTGTGTACCTAAATTGGCCAGTCTCATTGCCGAGCCAATCGAGAATGTTTCCGCAAACGGCCTCCAAGACGAGAACGGAATTGCGATTCCGGCTCCTCCGATTGTATGGACTGAGCAGCGCTTACAGAATATGTCCATATTGTTGGAGATCTGCCGGTCGTTTGTGGACCCGGAAAACCAGCACTTGGTGCAAAACCAGGAAAAGCTCTACTCCTCGGGCATATTCTTCAGTATTTTGCGCCTTGTATTTTCTCCTATAATGGAAAATCCCATCCGGAAGACTGCTTTACAAGTTACAGGAGATATAATCTCAAACAATGCCCAGTTGCAGTTACAATTTGCCCTGATAGATGTTCCTTATATTGATCCTTCCATGCCGTTACAAGTACAAAAGTACAGTGAGGTTATTCCTGCCCCTGTGGCACTTTTGAATTGGGCACTTATCACAAACTCTGTACACATTTTTGAAGTCAGACTTGCAGCAATGCACACGCTCGCAAAGTTTTTCCTGGGCAATTCAGATGCCAAAATGGCCTTCTTGACAGATCAGATGAAAGCCAGCAAAAACCCGAGCTATTACAGCGAGTTGAAACAGTCACAAATTGCCGAGACAGCCGAAGAGTCAGGAAATAGTGCCCAAACTGAAGAGACTATCGAAACTTCTGGAGACTCGCACAAAACGCCTTATGCGAACATTTTCACAGTTCTTACAGTTTTCAATCCCGATGTCAAGCTCAATCCTTATAGTGTATGGTTTGCGGCCATAACTCTTGTTTACCTCATCAGTGATTGTCCTGAAACTAGACAAGTGGCACGTGAGATGAAAGTGGGAAATGCAGAAGATGGCGAGGAGGAAATGACGTTGATCCAGGCGATTTCAGGGATGCTCATTGCGAATCTCGAGAACTCTGATCCTAGAATTGCTCTGGGATATCTTGTCCTTTTGACTTTGTGGATGTACGAAGACTTTGATGCAGTTGACGACTTCTTATCTGACCCATCAACAATCAAATCCATCATTGCATTTTTGTCCAAAAGCTCTACCGAGTCGTCTGAGATAGTTCAGGGCATGGCCGCTATCCTTGTTGGAATATGTTATGACTTCAGTACAAAAACGTCACCCTTGCCACGAGCGAATGTTCATGAGCTCATTGTTAAGGGTCTTGGGGCAGATAGCTATGTTCTTAAGGTCAAGCAATTCAAAAATAATACGATTTTCAAGCTGTTTGATGGTGACCTTGAATCCGACTTTGAGAAAGACTCATCAGGGCTTCCGAATCTCTACTTCACCTCAGAGTACGTGGAGTTGGTGAAAGATAACTATTACCGAATCCGAAAGTCTTTGTCTCGGGGTCCTGAATTCGAACCGCGTTCCCGGATCTCGTTTGAGATTTACGAGGATTTGGAGAATAAGAATGTTGAGTTGAAAGAAGCTCTCAAAGAATTGTCCAATAAAACAGAGACGAACGAGAAAGCTTTAAAGGCGCATATCGATGAGAATGAACTGAAGCTTAAAGCAACCGGCGACGCTTTAGACAAGTGCAACCTTGAACTCAAAGAAGTGATGGAAAAAAAGTCAGAGATGACAGAGAAAATAGACAGTCTCCAGAAGAGTATCGAAGGTCTTCAAGCCGAGAAAGAGAAGTACGAGAAGAGCTCGGCACACTACACTTCAGAATTTCACAAATTATCAAGGAAGTCTGCTACTGATGAGGAAAATGCAAAGCAAATGAAGCAGAAACTTGCAGAGACCCTGGCTGCAAAGCAAAAGGCCGAAGACGGGATCAATAAAATGAGCCGAGAGTTGTTCCAGCTCTCGAAGAAAGACAGAGAAAGTGAGGCTACTATCGCCAATCTCGAAAAACGTATCTCTAAACTTGAAACCCAGCACGCGAAAGCAATTAAGGAATATCAATCCAAGCTTGAGGACACCAAAAAGGCCAATGACACTCTCAAAGCAAAGCTCTTACATTTGGAACAAAATGGATCAAGGCTGATCGTATCAAGCGACCAAAACACCTCGGCCAAATTGCAAGAGCTTCAAAGCAAGCTCAATGGAATGGAATCGACCAACGAAACGTTAATGGAGAAGCTAAGATCCGCGGCTTCTGTGGTGTTAGCTTTGAAAGCTGATAAGTCTGACTTGGAAACGGAGAAGGAAGCCCTAGAGTCAGAATTAGCTAAAGCCTATGAGGATCTTGAGGCATTCACCCATCTTTTAGAAGAAGAGGAGCAGCCTAAGGAGACACACGAGAAAGACGTCGAGCCTCTGCTGGGGCCGTCCTCATCGTCTGGCTCTAAAAACGATGTGAAGCTTATACTTGAGCAGAAAGCAAAGCTTGAAGGGCTTTTGCTGGAGTCAAAGAAGAAAATCGACGATTTGGAAAAAGCTCTTGCATCACGGAACGAGTCTATCGCCCAGGATACACGAACACGAAGCTCTCTAGACTTCGAGACCCAGAAAGTCGAGAAAGATGACGAGAAGGAAGACTCAGAATTTGACCAAAAGAAATCTTCAGATTTCCTAAACAAGAATAAAGCCTTAATGTCTGAAGTTGAAAAGGCTAACAAAGAGCTCGATTCCTTGCGTATGGAGTTGGAAGAATCAAAAGAATCGTATAATGGGGACCGCACTCGTTTTGAAGAGGAAATGACTTCCTTAAAGAAAGAGTATCTGGATTTGGTGACCAAACATGGGCAGTTGGAAAGAGATTACCAACAACTCAAAAAAAAGAAGGAGGTGGAAATCATTGATGATGCTAAAGCAAACATTAATGAAAAGGCCTATATTGAGGAACTCGAGAAGCGTGACGCAGAATTGGCCATTTCTGCGAAGCGGGTCAAGGATCTCGAAAGAAACATCGAAGTACTTTCTGAAAGTGCTAGCACATCTTTGGCCTCGTTCAGAAATAGCCAGAATTCCTTGAAAGCGAGGATCGAAGAGTTAGAAGCCAGCAAGAAAGCACTTCTGGAGGAGGTCGAAGAGCTCAAAAGTGAAAGAGTGAAGATGGTGGATGAGTTCCAAGAAGCCTACGATGATCTTGAAAGCTCTTACATGGATTTGGAGTTACTGCTGACAAATGTTGAAAAGCATAAAAATGACTTGGAGAAACAGTTCCACAAGCTCCAAGAAGATTCGACTTCAATGATCGAGAAGCTCAAGGCTGAGATCGAAAAGTTGAATACTTCTTTGTCCGAAGCAAAACAGGAGCGTGATGCAATCAGGAATGAGTACTATGAACTAGAGAAGCTGACCAATCTTATTGGCAGCGAGCTTCAAGCCAAGGAAGCCCTTCTTCAGGCCATCAATAACAAGGGTGCAGATCTAGCTGCGAAGGATAAAATTGTGATTGAGATAAAGGAAAAGCTTGCCAGCACAATTGCAGAATTGGGAGATTCTGCGCAGAAATTGAGGGTTTTGAATGCTGAGAAAGCTGACCTCAACAAGCTATACACTGAATGTGCTTCGTCCTTAGAAAGCTCCAAGCAAACGATCGAAAAGTTAGAATGCCAGTTGGAAGCAAAGGACAAAGAAATAGAAAAGTTCCTGAGCGAGATTCGAAAGCTTTCTGCAGTGCAACAGAACTTCTCTGAAGTCAACAAGGCCAACAGTGATTACGCAGGAAAAATACAGACATTCGAGAAGGAGATTGCCGACTTGAAATCCAAGCTTTCAGAGGTCAATACATTGTTGGATGAACAACGTAAGCTTAACTGCGAAAGCTCTCTGGCAGCAACTTTGGAACTCACCGAAAATAGTACAAAGTTGGAAAAGTCCATTCTTGAAAGTCAAGAAAGGTATGCACAGGATCTTGCTAATGCGAGGGATTCAGCAGAAAAACAAGCCCAGGAATTGAAAGACCACATTTTATCGTTGAAGGAAGAGAACAAAATCTTGCAGGGAAGAATGGAAGAACTTCAGAAGAATTGGTCCGACACGGAGTCGAACTCCACCGAGATTGGTGAGTATAGGCAACGCATTGAACTTCTGCAAGAAGAAATCGAACAGCTGAAGAGAGCCTTGAAGGATTGCGAGCAAAGATTGAAACAAAAGGTTTCAGAGCTCGAAACCAAAGAGAAGGAGTTGGCTCGCTTATCTGAGCTTCATAAGAAGGAAGTTGCAGAGAGTGATTCTGAGGTCTCTGAAATGAGGAAAAAACTCTCTGAGTGGGAATCTAAGGCGTTTGAGTATGAGCAAGAACTCAATAAGTCAAAAACTGAGAAAGATGATTTGATCAACGATATCGACGCATTGAGGAAGGAAAACGAAAAACTTGAACAGGAGATTTCCAAACTCGATGCTAGCTCAGAAGATTTAAGAGAGATTTCAGCCAAAATGAAGGATCTTGAAGCTCGCAATGAGAAATCTCAGATTGAATTACTGGCACGAAATATCGAGTTTGAACGTCAAACTGCGTTGCTCGAAGAAGCTCAAAAGTCCATCAAGACACTTGAGAGTAGTATCAAGGATTTTGAAGCTATCGAAGATCAACTGAAACAGATCAAGGGTCTCGAGGACCAGATTGAGCGTTTAGAAAAGCAAGCCTCAGAGGCCAACAAAGCGAAGCAGAACATTTCCGAGAATGACTACACTTCATCGGCTTCCAAAGAGGCGAATGGCTTTGTTTGTGGAGATCTCGAGACTACGGGATCATCTGATACCCCAAAGAGTGCAGATGAACAGGAGCTTCAGAAAGAGATCGAGCTGTTGAGAGAAAAAGCACAAGCTGAACAAGAAAAATACGAATCAAGAGTGAAACAGCTCAATGAAGCCTTCGAGGAAACAAAAAAGACTTTGGAAACAACCGAGACTGCAATGAAGGCCCAACAAGAGCAATTGACGGCGACATTAGAAGATGTGAAAAGAATCAGAGAAGACAAGCAGAACCAATTGGACAAGATGGAGCTTGAATGGAAGGAGCGCCTCCAGAACGCCGAAGAGCATTCGAAATCAAAGGATCTGGAAATCGTGTCTTTGAGACAGGAGTTGAGTAATCTCAATCACAGGTTGGAGGATTCATTATCTAGTATAGAGAGAGAGAGTTCTGAGGCGAAAGTGCCTGAAGCTGTTCCAGAAGAGGATTTCGCCGACTTGATATTACTCTGTGACCACCAGGAACAGAAACTTGCAAAGTATAGACGGAAGTTACGGGCTCTTGATGTTGCTCTTTCCAGCGACGAAAGTGATGGCGAGGATCTTCTTTGAGAATATTCTTGGAACCAAAGCCTGCTGTATTTTCGGGAAAAAATGTCTAGATTTCAAATTCGGATTTTTTTCTTTGGGCTAAAGGGGCCAACAATACCAAACGTTCTGACCACGTTTCGGTGAACATGTGACCGTTTATTAGAGTTTTGTATATTAACACCAGTCCAATAAAGAACAATTGGGCTGTGAGCATCTTAACAAAATTAAGATTAGAACCATAATCTAACACCACAAGCTACAGAGAAAAGGAAAATATGGCCTCGATCGTGATTTTATCATAGATCCGCACAGGCCCTTTCACAAACTTCTCGTTGTTAATCTCGTCATATGCTCTTGAGGGTTGCTTTCACTTCGGGATAAGCCGAACTCAAGTTTGTGAAGTCTTGTGATCTCGAAATTTCACATCAATAAGAAAAAAAAATAAAAACCGAAAAAAGCACAGCAAATCTCTTTTCTTTCTAAAGATTCACTAATTCCGTAAACTATCAACTTCGGCCTCTTTTCAACAAATACAATTAATTCAGACTGTCTCGAACCACGCCAGAGTGTGAGTCTTAACACCGCGCGTGTGCCTTAGACCGAATTTCCAGCTTCTCGCGGTATCGATGGTCGCCTCATTGGCGTGATTCTTAGGCTAAATAAAACACATTTTCCTGCCCACAACGCCTTCTTTTGTTTACTTCATTATTCTCTTTTTATGATTCTTCTTATTGACTCGTACGACTCGTTCTCGCATAATTTGAGGCGGCTCCTCGAGGTCAATTCGGGCAGAGAGGTGGTGACGATATTCAACGATACTTTTCTGGCTTCGGAGTACGAAAACGCGTTTGATTCGTGGATCACAAACTTCGACTACATTGTAGTAGGGCCCGGGCCCGGTCATCCGAAGGATGCGAAGGATGTGGGTATTGTCGGGTGGCTTTTTCGCTATTTCAAACGGCATCCACACGAGTGTATACCCGTTTTGGGGGTTTGTCTTGGGTTTCAAAGCATGTGCCACGAGTTCGGGAATGAGGTGGCTAGGCTCGGATCAGTCAAACATGGGCAGATTTACTCGATTGTTCCGGTGAAAACCGAGCTTTTTGGCGGTGATTTGACCCCCTTTCCAAGTGTCAGGTACCATTCTTTACATGTTAGTTTTCAGGGGCTAAACGAGGAGATTTTGCCGCTAGCGACGTGCGAAGACGCCGAAACAAAAGAGAAAGTCTTAATGGCCGGTAAACACCGGTATTTGCCTCTTTATGGCGTCCAGTACCACCCGGAATCGGTGTGCTCCTCGAAGGGAGATTTGTTGGTGCGTAATTTCGACGCAATAGCCTCGAAATACAACGAAGAGAGCCGTCCAGGCTTAAAGGCAGCGCAGAATAATGCTAAAATCTCGAAATCCAACAAAAAAACCACCACGAGCCGCTCTGTACACGAGGATTTCCTCGTTCCTGGAGGTTCTTTCGCGTGTAATGGGGCCCCTGAGCTCTTTGTCGAGCAATTTACCCCGAAACTAAACGAAGTCATGCCTATTGATGTATGTGACTATTTTGCCGCCAACGGTATCGACTTCACTTTCCTCAACTCCGCCGCAGACCCAGGCCAATGGTCCATTATTGGCTTGCCTATAGAAGGCGAGAGCCAGGTGATCACACATTCCATTGATGACCCCAGACGTGTTTTTGAGCTGAAATTCAAGCTGGACACAAAAATAATGACACATTCGGTCGACACAATGTGGGGTTTTCTTGCACTGCAGATGGCCAAACGGTATGTTTCAAGAGGCGCATTAGAGTCACGAATGAAAGATGTCAAAACACCCGCTTTTCCCTTTTTTGGCGGCTACATGGGCGTGATCTCTTACGAGGAAGGCAAGCATTTGGATCTCCTGAAAATGTCCTCTCCTTGCGAAGGCCCTGCTCCTGATACTAAGCTCGTATTTATAGAGAGGTTCATCCTATACGAGCGCAGTACTACGAGCTGGTTCCTTGTTTCGATCAAAGATAACGACGAAGAGTTTTGTCGCCAACTTATTGGCGAGATTACCGGCGTTGAAAATCTCCGAATCGATGGAAATTCTGTTCCGAAAAGTGTCAAATTCTTGTGCCAAGAACAGCACCAGAATATCCGCTACGACTTTCCCTCCAGAGATGTGTACAAGAAGCAGTTTGAACTATGCCAGGAATACCTACACTCGGGAGACTCTTACGAGCTTTGTCTCACCACACAACTGAAGTTACACCTTCCGAACTACCTAAATCCATGGGATATATATAAGGTCTTGGCCATGCACAAAAACCCTTCGCCATACTCAAGCTACATGAGCTTCGATGACTGCACGCTCATTTCGTCCTCTCCCGAACGGTTTTTGTCTTGGTCTGACTCCAGTCCCGGAGGCGGTAAAGTCGCCGAATTGAGACCCATTAAAGGAACAGTGAAAAACACCAACGACGTCACGCTCGAAGATGCCACGAAAATCCTTCGTACACCCAAGGAAATGGGGGAGAATCTCATGATTGTGGACTTGATTCGTCACGACTTGCAGGCGTTTACTGAAGACGTAACAGTGGATGCCCTCATGGCCGTGGAGGAGTACAAAACAGTGTACCAATTAGTCAGCGTGATCCGGGGCCACTTGGCCGAAACAGGTTACAAGGGCATCGATGTGCTTCTGCTGTCTCTTCCCCCAGGATCCATGACCGGTGCACCCAAAAAAAGATCGATTGAGCTTCTTCAAGATATCGAGTCTTTGCAGCCAACAATGATGCCGGGTGGCCGCCGTGGCCTCTACTCGGGCGTAGCAGGGTACTGGTCTATTACTGACGACGCAGACTGGTCGGTGACGATTCGATCGATTGTCAACTACTCAAAAGATGTGGAAAATCTGCCTGAAATGAACGTCTGGAGGATAGGAGCCGGGGGCGCCATCACTGTGTTAAGTGAGGAGGAGGCCGAGTGGGAAGAAATGCACGTGAAGCTCTCAAGCACGCTCCAGACGTTTATGTGAGAGCAGGGAGAGTGGTTGTGATGAGTTGCTGAGACTTTTTAAAAGGGAGATAGAGAGAGGAATTCGGCGTCGATTCTGGCGAATATGCTGTTCAGGCTGGCATTTGGGTAGAAGTTTCTTCGGGGAGAGAATCACCGAAGTGATTGTGCTAAGGGTATTTTGGAGGATCATGCATTTTCTCGTGACTGGAACGAGACAAGCAATGGTACTATACTGGCGACAAATGGAATAAATCACACTCATTATGTGGGACACTAGATATCCACTACAAAGCATGAATAATGAAGAAGTTACTATTGATTGCGGGTTGTTCATCAGCTGGAAATGCCCTTTTCTTGGGGCCTTCAGAAAAGCATTCTTTCAGTAATACCCCTATTTATAGAACAGAATATCTATTTGGAGAGGAAATCTGTTGTCATGTGTAACGTTTTTTATAGGTTGATGTGTCTTTAAGCTTCTCTAAGTTGTTATGTTTTATCATACTGTAGTTGCGGCATTGAGTGTATTTGAGAAAGAAGCGGAATGTGAGGGACAATTCTTGAAAGATGGAGACTTGATGAGGTGAAGTTCTTTTGATTACATCTAAGTTAAGAAAGAAAGATTTAACTAGATGTGTCTGATTTCTTCTAGGTACTACGAGCAGGAAAGTCTTTAGGAGTATTTCATGAAATCTAGACAATTTATTATGGGCTATGAATGCTGCTAATTGATTTGAGTTGGAGTGAGTAAAAAGACAATTACTGTTAGCGCTTTCCCTTATTAATACAGTTGTATCATTTTCGAAAGAAGAATGAGATGGTAGCATGTCTAATTTCGATTAGGAGAATATAATTAAAGAAAACATAGCCTTGATAACTACAAACTTTCTGACAACTAGTTTTTTTTTTTTTTTTTTTTTATTAAAGAAACATCGTATTACAGAGATATCCCTAGGTTCGGCTTGTGCCTTACTCAGCGACGAAAAACTACATCACTATAAAAAAAAAACATTAATGAGCGATTAGAATAGAATCGAAGCTCGTAGAATACATTAAAAGTTTTTTATGTTAATCTTGTGTCCGTAGCTTATCGCTTGCATCATCGCATCATTAGTGTCGACTCTCGTAATTTTAAGAATGTGCCTATGGGGGAAACTTATCACGTATTAATTTGCAAGGTTACAGCTTAGAATTCCGGGGAAGCATTTTTGATGAGAAAAATAATGTTTTAAAGAAACCAAGACTCTTTCAAAGTGTCTAAAGACCAAAATATCAACTCTCCAGAGGAGTGATTTAACTAAACCTGACCAACAGCAAGTTCGAACTTTCGGTTGCGGCCATACCAAGCAGAAAACACTATTTCCCGTCCGATCAATGTTAGTTAAGCTGCTTAGGGCCTCACTGAGTAGTGTAGTGGGAGACCATATGCGAAATTGAGGTGCTGCAATCTTTTTGCAACCTCCACTTTTTGGGCTTCCTTTTCGTTGGAGGAAATCTCTAGAAAAGTTTAATAAACCAAATTCAGTATTCTTTAATTTCCCGTAATATGGTCAATTTTCATATCCAGGTGGCCACTACCCGATGAGCGAGCATTCGAATACTATACCATTAGCGACATATTATGCGACAGCGACAAAGTTCCTGTAAGACCAAAAAAGAGATTTATATATTCGGGTCGTATTCACCCTCAAAATTATCATTCTTTGAATTTTTCGAGTCCGCAATTCAGCATAAATTTGTTTTTAGCATCCACCGACTTTCTTGATGAAGTGAAAGGTAGAAGCACAAAGAAGCACTCCTTGAATGGGTCCATGATTCATCGTTTTGCATGTTGCACGCCACAACTTAGTTCACGAACTTGCATAATCCATAATTCAACTAGCCCCCAAGAATCATAGACATTCTGTTGATCCGTGATTTTGACTTCGAATGTCCGTTTTTTCTTTAATTTCTCTCTTTTTTTTTTTTTTTTTTGTTTTTGTTTTAGAAATTTCATTATTAATTTTGCTAGTTTCCTGGCATATATCTTTCTCCTCCGTTGTTCTGATGCCGTGTATCGCACTAATTGGTTCCAATATAATTCCGGTCTCCTTATATCCCCTCCTTATGTCCTCCTTTCCACTTTTATTTTCACCTAAATCATATTCCCTATCCATTTGAGAACTAGACCTTCATCGACTTCTCAAAATCAATAATTTCTCCAATACTTCTCCCAATCATAAACCCCTCACTTCTGCCTCGCTGCATAACAATTATAAACCCGGGCGCCTCGCACCCACCCAGCCTCGCAAAGTCGTGCGCCGCCCAAAACGTCGAGGAGGCGGACTGAAAAAAAACACTCCCAGCACGAGAAACCCACTTTCGTATCTTTCCCCCCCAGATAAAAAAACACCACAAACACCGTTTTCCATGTCGTTTTTTGGGTTCGATAGCTCGGGTCCGCAGAACGCTCATGTGCGTGAAAGTGACACTAAAGTTTACGACTTCCAAGACACTTATGAAGGTTTAGGTGAGTTCGAGGAGGATGATGAACTAAACTCTGAAACCTTCGGCGTCAGCGAAGTGGGAAAGAATTTTGACTTCGGCGCGACCTCTGCCATGGGCCAGCGTCCTCTTTCGACGGCTCAGACAAGACCCAACATGTCGTTTGCGCGTGCCGCCGCTGCTGCTAATGACGACGAGTTTATGAAGGATTTGTGGGGCGATAACACCCCTGAATCGAAAGCTGGACGCGCGGGTAATGCTTCCCAGCAACAGGTGCAGCCCCAAAATTCTGCGGGAACTGCTCCCGCTGAGCGTAAGGTGTTGAGCTTGCAAGAAATCGAGGCGCAATTAACTGCAATTGACAGCACTCAAAATCGTGCACAAGTGCCTCCCCAACAACAGTTTTACCCGGGCTTACCCGGTAACTATCCTGGCTACATGATGCCACAGGCATATTTGCCGCCAGGGGGCCAATACGGTATGCCTTACCCTGGTCAATTCATGCCTATGCAACCTGGATATCCTCCTCAATTACCCGGCCAAGGAATGCCTTCTGGGATGCCTGGAATTCCCGGATTGCCAATGCAGCCGGTGTCCATGAGCCAGCAACTTGCTAACGCAAATGGTGCCCCACAACAGGGACAGTATCCCGGCGGAAATGTGCCTCAGTCACACCCTTTACAAGCGCCTTTAAACCAACAGCAAGCGCCAGTCTCTGGAGCGGCTTTACCTCAGACTTCTGTACAAAGAAAGCAGCAGGAATTTCACGGAGCTTCGGCAAAATCTTCTCCCAAATCGGACATATCTCAGTTTCCAGTTTTGGGCTCAACGGGATCGACAGAAGCTCCTTCATCTTCTTCTTCCTCGTTTTCTCAGAAACAACAGCAACAGCATCCCATTCAACAGCAACAACATATCAGTATCCAGCAAAGGCAGGCTGCCCGTGGCCAATCGCCATCGCAATCTCATTTCCACGAGGCTCAGGGCATGCCTCAACACGAGTTACTGCTTGAAGAACAACACAGATTGGCGAGACGTCAAGATAAGGTGGGTAGGATCATGAGATACTCTGGCGTGATGAACCCTAAAGATAAAGATTTCGTCACAAGGTTCCAACTCTCGCAGATTGTCACGGATGACCCTTACAACGAGGATTTCTATGCCCAAGTATACAAGGTTATTCACCCCAAGTCTGCCCCTAATGCTCTTGGTGGTGTTTCAGCGCCCCAGGAGCCTAACTCTATTGCCCAGGCTTATTTGGACCAGAGTGGTCACAGATTAGGAGGAAGATTCAAGAGGGCGGATGTTGCTTTACAAAGAATGCAGCAACAAGTCCAGAAGGCAGTTTCTGTCGCTAAGGAAAGACAAAAGGCTACGCATGGCACTAGAGAAGGAGTTCTCGGAAAAATCTCCGTTGGATCTGGTAAAAAGCCAAGACAACAATTGGTTATTTTGAGTAAAGCCGCGCAAAAGGCAATGGACACTGAAGACCAGGACAACGACGAGTTAAAACCGCCTACTCAAAGCAAGGGCAGATCCCCATCCATTGCAGCTCCTTCGAAACCAGTCAAGAAGTACACCAAGAAAGATATCATGTGTATTCTCGAAGAGATCATCAATAACTTGATGACAGTGGAGAGTGAATCCAGAGCCTCTTCTGATGTGGATACCAGCAATTTATGGGATTCCATGCACGTTCTCGACCAATCATCTTCCTCTGGTGATGACGAATTGTTTGTGAACCCATTTATCCAGTGCCTTAACTACTCCAAGGCGTTGAAGATCTTGCCTCGTCTTTTCAAGTTTTTGTCAAGGGAACAGATTTTATCTGTACTCACCCTCATCATGTCTAATTTGGAGAACTTGAAGGTGATCAAAGATGGATCGTACACCACCTACCAAAGCAAGATAATTCCTGAGGAGATATCAAAGTTGGTTGACGTGTACACTTTGACTTTCTGCAAGGTCTTGATGAATGCAGTTCAAGACTTGAAATTCAGTGAGATATTGAAATTACTCCTGGTATTGGTTCAGCACAACGTCGTTTCCTTTGTTTCTACAACAAAGATTGGGTTGTCAGTTATCACAACTCTATTGTCTCGAGCAGAGTTGATGAGAGGCGAGGGATCAATCTCAGCTACTGATTTGTCCGCGTGGACCAGTTGCTATGACGAGCTCTTTACTTCGCTAGAATCATGCATCGCTGCTATATTCCCACCAAACCATGGTGATTCAGAGGATGATTACGTATGGCAATTTTTGGCCACGCTTTCGTTGGGTGGTAAACTTAGCCATCAAAGAATCATTGTGGAAGAAGTTAAGGATGAGATTTTCGGTGTCATGGGCAGAGCTAAAGCAATCGAAAACTCTGACTTGGCCAACTTGTACAAGAAGCAAAACATGATGAACAACTTGAACATGTACTTGGTTGTGATGGGTCTCGTGGCAGATGAGAATGAAATTCAAGAGTTAAAAACCTGATCAAAAAGAAAAATAGTTGAAGAGCGCTTTAAGTGTTTGAATGTGGGGGGTCATTTGCAGAGATGAAGTGTTTATTGAGGGTACGGCTAACAATTTAGTACTTTTTGAATGCGTTCAGACCGCAAAGGTAGTAGGACTGCAAAAGGAAACAAGTAGAAGTGAGATCCTAGAAGTCGATACTGTCCTCCTGTTTCATGTATTCATCGGATGCGGCGAACCTTCAACAAATAAGTATGGATTATGATCATGATCATGAGCACTGAAAACATAGAAAGTGAGTGAATGCGCAGAGATTTAGTGCAAATAAACATGTCATCTTCTTAGCTTGCTTGTCATGGAAACCAACAAAATACATCAATTATAAAATGGTTAGAAAATGGCTCTCTTTTATTTTCTTCTCATTCTCCCGAATATTTAACTTGTGTGCGAGTTGTTTCACTTAGACAAGTCTTGGATACTTGCGCAAGAATAACCATCTGCGGTAATAATACTGGCGCGATACTTGGCACTTAACTTACCTATGGAGTCACAATGAAGTCACAATGGAGTCAGCCTGGGCCAACCAGATTATAGCTACATGAAGACAGGCTTTGGTGTCCTAGGTGGTAGAAAACAAGATTGGTGGGGCTCACTTGGACTAATTTCCGGCCAATTCTGAGTAGCCAAATTCGACGACAAGAGAGGCACAGATTGATATTCACGGTGAAGCCACCTTGTTTCATACCCCATGGTCGGCATCACTATAGGTAGTTTTTTCTTCCTCTTTTTTTTTTTTTTTTTTTGTTTTTCCTCTAATGTTTGTTGCTATCTTTTTCACGTACATCGACACAAGACTTATGACAAAAATGCTGAGATCTGGGGACGAGATATATTGGACCGAGGCCTTAACAGAACAACAGGGGAAGACTACAGCTTCTACCTCTACTGCCTCGATCAAGTTGAAAGAAGTGCCTCAAATCATTGCCGCGTCTATATTGACTAAGCCTACATCATTTGGCCAATCAGCAAACAATAATCATGTCCTAGAGCCATGGCTCGCTGAACCGGAAAAGGGTAAACTTAAGTGACCATTTTATTGGACTGGGGTGGCGTTTGCCGCAGCTCCGCAGTCAAAGCATTTTTAGTAGCCTGTGAAGTAATAAAAGTGGAGTATCGCAAAGGAATATCATTGGGCTCTAGCGAGGATTGGTGGCGCCGTTGTCTCGAAGAAACGAAAGACTACTATCTAGGACTTGTTGCTGGATTTAAGCTCGGCCAACTTCTTGAGTACCCCAACTATTTTGCATGGTTTGCAAAGGGATTAAACTATGTGTTCAAAGGGATTAAACTATGTGTTCAAAGGGAATATGATACTAGATGGACACGAGGTGCCCACTATGAAAGGTAGTGACTCGTCTCTTAGGGGGGTGTTCAACTATAAAGACTGGGGCAACTCTCCCCAAATTGAATGTAAGCACATTGAACTGCTTCTTGGCCTTGCGCTCAGGTGCACCAAAATAAGTGTGATAAACCCTGAGACGTGGAAAAAACTGTCAACTTCGTCAAAGAGTGCTACAATAAGGGAAGTGTCCACTCAACTAACTTGGATACCTAGACGCAGCAGATAGCAACAATAGTCCTTTGCAATCTGGTTTCGGAGGTACGAAGGAAAGTTAAGGCCAAATAGCTGGTGGTTACTTGAGGTATATAAAAGGAAACTGAAGTGATGAAAAAGCAGAAGGAATTGTTAAATAAATCAAATAAATCAAGTCAATAAAGCCACCAGAAAAAAAGCTACGGCCAATGTCCCACTGAGATCGCACCACTTGTAATAGTTAAGCCGACCTAGGCCCATCTTATAACCTCACATCATCTATCGCACATACCGGAAGTTCATGCTGATAAATCCATCACTACTTAATATTTACACTCCTCATACCCCCTCTACACATCCCCTCCAAAAACACCTCATCCACCAAAAAAACTCAGTCTCTCAACAGCTTCCGAATTATCGGGAGTACACTGCATACAAGCCTCACTAGACCAAACACCAGACCATTACCAAAAACATTAGTGCGACTCAGAAGGACTCACGGCCCCAGACGGCTTGTCCCATAACCACCAGGGTGCGGCTGCGAGTTTTCGTGGGGCATCGATGCATGAGATGTTTTCGACTTTTCGTCTTCACCGTGTGCACATCCGATTTTTGCAGCTTAGAAGACCTTGACAGGATCGAAGAGCGTAGGTGGGGATTTTTCAGGTATTCTTTTTTTCCTTTACTAAAGGCCATTCCACCAAAGCCCGTTGGTCAGAGTCATTATCACGTCGTGCATATATTAAAGCACAAGCTGCCAGGGTCAGTAAAAAGCGTGGTGCAGAATCTCTAGGGCTGATCTATTGACACCACCACGTGTTTTTCTCCGCTTTTTTCGCCAGGAATCTAGATAAGACTACCAGAATATCCGGTCATGTTGCCCGCGAGTCTCCAGTTCCCGCTGCAGACGCGAGACGCCCAGGGCCACATTCTCACCCACGGTTTCGTTCATGGTCACGTACATCAGCACCGGGACCACGTCCATATCCACGGGCACATCCATAATCACGATCATGTGGAGCCCGTGGCGCCTGTAGTGCCAGGGAGTGTAAAAGCCACAAACGGGGCCGAAAATAGCGGACTAGTGCCAACAGAAACTTCCGGTCTAGATCCATCTAAACTCTCGGAACTAGAGTGTAAAGAGCTTGCCAATAGTCTTGACTTGTGCAACGACATTTTCTGCGACGAGCTCGATGACTGTTATTATTATGATTGTGACAAGCCTGGTGCTGGAGTCAGTGCAACGGAGAACAGTAGCCAATTTGGACAGTTTCGCGGTTCGAGTCAGTGTCAAGATGAGTGTCAGGATGAGCGTCATGAGGGGGGTCATGAGGACTGCCATGATGAGTGCTCCAATTCTGACGGTTCTTCAGACGCCACGGCAGATCTTTGCTCTGATTCCGGGTGCATCGATACGGACCATTACGATAACGGACTTTGCGAGTTGCAGAAGCCTCGACTCACGATTTTCGAGAACTTGATCCAGAAGGTGCACTACAACATCGAGCAGTACGCAGCGCCGGCGCCGGTGGCCAGTTTCAGTGGTGATAATACCAGCAATAACGAGAATTTTGACGGGCTACAAACCAATCGTCAGCTTCACATCCATTTTCCCCACCACTGCCACAGCGATCTGCCTCAGTTCATGGGTAAGGACAACCCGGTGTTGCCCAACGTGCACCAGGCTAGGCCAAGGGAACACACCATGCACCAGTCTTGTTTCCATGCCCGGCTTCCGACTGCACTCTATGAAAACAGGGTTGAGGAGGCTTCGGGCCACGAATTGGGCCACGAACTGTTGGGCTCCCAGCAGCCGGGCCACATTCATAACGACTACGACTTTTTCATGCAGTTCAATAACTTCAAGCAGATCTTTGGCGACGACATTGTCTCTCACAATGCCTCCCGCGTGGCGGAGATCAAGGACCCATTGCCAACACAAGGCCACCAATCACACACCTTCCTGTGCCAATGGGAAAACTGCCTCCAGCTGGTGGACAATGACTCGTTTCTTTCGCATTTGCTAGGGTCGCATCTACACCATGATCCTTCAGGTCCGGCCAAGCTTGAGTGTGAGTGGGACGACTGTGGTTTCGTCAATGAGGACTTGCTGGCATTTGTGGACCATTTGTCTTCCCACAAGACTTCACAGACTCGAGTAAAGGCTGCCCAGACTAGTCAGACTAACCAGAGCCACCAAACACATCATAGCGTGTCGCCTCTACTTACGCCTAGTTCACTACTGGTCCCGGGTCAGCTGCCACTGGTGATTTCGGGTATGCTACAGGGGCAGATGCAGAGCCATACCGAGACGCCATATCTCCCCTACCCTCTGCACGCTTCACACACTTCAAGCCCCTTGAGTTACCATCACGGCCTCCCCCACTCCCACGGATTGAGCATTCTGGAAGTAAGAATCTCCCCCAAGGCCTCCGCAAACGTTCCCCTGGATCCGCTGCACACGTGCAAGTGGCAGATTGGCTCGGACGAATCCACCGGTGAGCCTATCCTTTGCAACCAGAAACACGCTTCCGATGGCGAGCTCCATAAACACCTAAAAATCGACCACATTGGCTGTGGCAAGCTGGAGTACCATTGCTGCTGGCACGGGTGCGAACGCCATCACGGCAAGATGTTCCGCCAACGGCAGAAGCTCTTCCGTCACATCCATATCCATACGGGCCACAAGCCCTGTGTTTGCGACGTGTGTGGCGTTCTGTTCGCCGTGCCACTGATGCTCAAGCAACACCAGCGGATCCATCTGGGCGAGAAACCCTACAAGTGCCAGGAATGCGGACGAAGCTTTGCCACAAGCTCACTGTTGGCCATCCATACTAGAGTACACACAGACTCGAGGCCTCTCGAGTGCACATGGCCTGGGTGTGGCCGCCGCTTCCGCGAGAGTTCGAACTTAGCCAAGCATCTACGGACCCACTCGACAAGGTACACGTGTGATGAATGTGGCAAGGTATTGGAGAACCGTCGAAGTTACACAAGACATATCAAGACACACAAGAGCGAGAATACGGCACAGGAAGCAGCGAAGAAGGAGGTCACGGGTGGTGTTATGGATGATGTCATGGATGATTCCAGGAATGATGTCAGGGGTGATGTCGTGGATGTCTTGGAGGTGGGAGTATTGCCCAACTCGCTACAGACTTAGGGTGTTTTGGTTATATATTAGAGAGTAAATAGGTTATATTTATACAAGAAGGATGGATGTGAGATAGTGGTAGATGGTCAATATGAGGGTGTACGTGGAGTCTGAGAGAGTCTACCAAGACACATTGACAGTTATGTGTTATAGTATGGGTGTTATAGTATGGGTGTTATAGTATGGGTGTTATAGTATGGGTGTTATAGTATGGGTGTTATAGTATGGGTGTTATAGTATGGGTGTTATAGTATGGGTGTTATAGTATGGGTGTTATAGTATGGGTGTTATAGTATGGGTGTTATAGTATGGGTGTTATAGTATGGGTGTTATAGTATGGGTG
>JAJMHP010000112.1:0-36445 GCA_030583235.1 Metschnikowia lunata
AAATGAAGTTCAAAAAAAAAAAAAAAAAAAAGCCCGATCAGAGCTTAGAGATACTCAATTTACTATGAGTTCTCGAGCTTAGTTTTGTTTAGTATTCCTTGAGTAAACACTGATTCAAGACGGTATGAAACTCAACCTCCTTGAGTGGCATACTATTAGTTATCCTACAAAGGGATCTTCCATAGAAGAATTTCAAATTCTCTTCCAATCCGGTTGTTAAATCATGTCTAAATTTTTACAGTCTAAGTATAAGCTTGAAAGAAAAAGGCCCCTCTTCACCTTTCCTTATCGTCCACATACACCCTATCGTCAGACTTCCCTTCAAGCTCGCCACGAATGGCTTCCATCTTCTTCGTTTGGTCCTTCCACATCTTTTCTTCTTCCTTCTTGTCTGTCTTCACGAAAAACAGGTCCTCGGGCCGTCTATAAGAATTACCCAATCTGTCCCACAACGTTGTAAACTGTCCGTAATTGTAGTTAAAGTACAAGTGATGCACGGTGTGGCATGCGGTTCCGTTTACCACGGGATCGTTCGACCAGTAGCTGCCATCGTGAATCATGACCGTCCAGAAGTTGACAAACGTAAAAAGAAACAAGTAAGAAATCTTGTTTAACGGGAAAAGCAATGGGTAAAGATGGTATGGCAACGACTGGGCCCAGCCGTCAATGGGGTGGAAAGCGTGCGAGGCAAATGGAGTACACACAATCCATTTGTGGTGTGGTTTATGTAGCTTTTTGTACACGGAGGGCCAGTGTAAGATTCTGTGAATAAAGTAAATGCCACAATCGGTAAAAAGAATGAAAGCTGGGAACTGGAACAACACAGACTTCCAACCGCCTGTTGTCTCATTCACTTCAAAGTACAACCGCGAGTACCCATTCAATTCTAAAAGAAAAAAGGGAGCAGTAAGAAACACCATGACGGGAATAGCGGTGAACGCACGCCAAATCTCCAACGACATCTGGTTCTTCAAGTACCGAGGATGGTTGAAGATCTTTTTGTCAAATACAAGAACATATGACAAAGAAGCCACAGCAAAATACAAGATCCAACCAAAAAGAACTGTTATGATTTCGATGGTGATGAACTCACGTAAGAGATTGCTTCTGGCGAGAAGCGACTGACTCGCGTATTCGGAAGGCTCAAGAAACATAGGTGCCACTTTTCCGTAAACCTCATTTTTGTTCTGCCACTTCAGAGCCTGGTGAATGAGGTATGTGAGCGGCGCAGGAAGCCCTGAAGATCCGGAAACGGCAGTAGCATTTGCAAGTGATTTAGTTGCAAAAGTCTCGTCTACCCAATGAGCAACGGCGCCATCTTTGGGGAGGAGCTTGGCGTATGCCTTATCGAACAAGTAAGTGTCCGCTAGCTCGAGAACAATATCCATGGCTGACCAGGAGGGTAATGATGTGCAAGAACTTGATCACTCAGAACCCTGATGAGAACCGATGACCTGAATGGTGGAACGTCTGAACGACTATTGAGATGACTTCAGCAAGAATGAAAAACCCCGGAAAATTGAATAAGCTACTAGTTTGAGCAACAGAACGAGCGAATTTTCAGCAAAATATTGATGATGCGTTTAAATAACACGCTACTTTGTACGCCTCAATGTATCTATTTATTACCGGTGCAATGGCGTCGTATAGGACGGATGCGCGCGGTAAACGACTAAACGAGAAGACCGAGCCGGTCAGCCCATTTCGCTCAGACTTTAACTCTAATCTCTCCCTGCATTCGCGTTCGCGAGCACAACATTGTTGATGTCTGGACTGATATTATTAAGCAACCTCGTAGCGAGAAATGTCACCAACGTTCCAGATCCAATCGCGCAAAAATCTTATTGAATACATTCACTGCAGTACAGTTGAAGAGTGGAATGCATTTAGTTTTCTCAACCGCTACGAGAATGAAGCTTACTACGGTAATTTTTTCTCTTAGTCTGTTAAAAAAATAAATAAAAATAGATAAGAAGCATGCGTTCGGCAATATCTGCGCATAAGAAGTGATCAGTATTGTTGCCTGATTTCAATGCGAGGGCGAGGGTGACTGCTCAGTACACACATCCGAGTTGCAGCCACCGGGTGTTACTTAAAGAAATGAGCTCATATTTTTGTCTTGAATGATAACTTGGGCTATGTAGCATCAAGTGTCGGGGACCATGTGTACCAGGAATAATGTCAACCCCTCTCATACTCGTGTAGCCAGTCACAGTCATAAGCGTAATATTTTGAATCAAGTATATACAATGAGTTTTCCGTGTCCTGCGATCCCACCCGTTTACCTCTGAGTATGATGGAGAGGATCTTGTAACAATATTGTGAGAGATATTAGCAAAAGGAGAATGTATAAATAACCGTTTTGTAGAATGCAATGCCGTGGGTCCTGAGCGAGACCATAGCCGGCTGTTTGAATTTCGCTCGCTGACAGGGAGCACGTAAGATTGAAGGAAGTAGAAATGCAATAATGAAAGAAGGAGAAGCCATCAAGTTATCGCTCGATCTAAGCGGCAACCGGATTCTGGGCGTGAGCCGTATCCGGTCTCACAGGCACCTGGTTGATCTTCTCAAAATTGATGGCGTTCAAGATTTCTTTCCCGCCCAACTCAGTGAGTTTGTGGGCCATTTCTTCGCCTGCTTTCTCAGCGTCACTTTTACATGTCACTTTTGCCCTGACCACCGCCTCGACAGACTCGGACCCGTCCGGACTGACAATAATTCCTTTGAAAAATAGCTCCTCGGTGTCCTCGTTGTATATTGTTTGCACACCAAGGGGCACCAGGCATCCACCCTCCAAGATCTTCATCATCGTTCTCTCGGCAGTGCAGCAGAATGCTGTTGGGCGATGTTCCAAATGTGAAAGAAGAGGCTTCATGAACGAGCAGTCTTTTCTGATTTCTATGCCCAAGGCGCCCTGTCCGACGGCGTAGTACATGTCTGGGGCGTCCAAGGGACATGTTATGCGATCGGCTAAGCCTTCCCGAATTAAACCGGCTGCGGCTAACACAATGCATTCGTATGGAGATTCGGGCTCGTCCAATTTCGCCAACCTGGTAGCAAGATTTCCACGGACGTCTCTAAAGTTAAGATGTGGGCATGATTTGAGTAGTTGTGCCTGTCTGCGAAGTGACGAAGTTCCCACAACAGCTCCCTCTGGCAAGTCTTGGAGTGTTTTGTATGGTGAGTTCTTTCTCATGACTAGTACATCACGAGGGTCTTCCCTTTGTAGAATGCAGCCCAACTCAAACTCATCGGGTAAATGAGTGGGCATGTCTTTCAAAGAATGCACAATCAAATCCAATTTGGGGAAGTCCCCAATGGACTCGATCAATAGAGCTTCAAGCTCTTTTGTCCAAAGCGACTTTCCACCAAACGAATAGAGCGGTTTCAGCTGCACTTTGTCCCCCAAGGTACTGAGTGCCAAAACCGAGCATGAAAGGTGAGGGAAAGCTTCCTCTATATGTTGCTTCACAAGTTTCAGTTGAATAACAGCCAACTTTGATTTTCTTCCGCCGATTTGAACATGATTGTCGGGGACTACAATCTCGCACATAGTGTTGTGGGGCATGGAGTCGGATGTTATTGCTGGCACGGTGAGGAAGACGACAGACGAAAATGTCCAGAAATAGTGGCCGTGCAAGCAATAATAATGAAGATTGCCAGGAAAACCAGTCTTTTTTTTTTCTTAGCAGTGCGCAAGTTGAGGTAGCGGTAGTGCGGTGGTTTCCTCTCAGCTACTTATTTTTTCGGCCTATGAGAGCGGCAGAAATTGAAATATGCGTTGCGAACAAGCGGTGTCGATCAAGCCACTGTGCTTTCCAGCTTGTGAAGGGAATAGTTTCCAAGGTGCTATAAGTCTAGAGATTCAAGGTCCCTTCGCTAACACGTATTCTTTTGTTTCAAAAATAGAAATAAAAAACGAGAGCCAGTAGCAAAATCACAATAAACACCGAAATTTTTTTGAAGAAATGTCTAGATGGGGATCGAATGACCTATATATTGTCGGATGCAATGTCTATCGCACGCTTGTGATTTTCTATGTAAGCACATCAGATCGAGCTGTGAAAGGTGAGGGTCGAGAACCCACGACCGTCAACCGGCATTCAAATCCACCAGTAGCGCGGGAAGGAATTCAACCCAAATAAAGGCATCGCAACACTGTATGCAGTCGGATGTCTCGGGATTCGGGCGGTCGGGTGGAATCTAGCAAATGGGCGGCCCAAAATTAATCAGCCCTGCAGTCCCAAACCCGGCCCTGGCTTTGGCTGTTGCCGCGCCAGCTTCTGATTGGCCCAACCAAGGGAATGCAGGTTGCTCTTAGTTGTCGCGAAGCAAACATCTAGAACAACGCTGGTAAACTTAATTTATAAAATATCAGTGCCACGATATTTTGTGCTCGAAAATCAACTCTCAAGATTGATTAAATATGGCGATTGAAAGTTCTGAAGCACTAGTCATTTTTGTACCATCTTCCTATTTCATGTTATTTTACTGGTTTCCTTCAAACTTCAGTTTTTAAACTCACCTCTGCCTAATCGCAAATGATCTACTACTTGTATATGGGATGCAGGGCTTTCGAGATCGCTCATGTTTCACCAATAGGGTATATACTTGGCCCGCACTTTCGTTTTTTCACACTCACAACTACTAGTAAATCAGAGGCGCGCTTTCATCACTGTCCATGTTCTCTTGCACCTCCTCTGTCTCAGTCTCATCTCCTAGTGACCCTGTGTCGCTGCAGTCCTTATGGTACTCACGCACCTCATACTCGTCGAGCTCTCTCTCCTCAAGATTACCTCTTGAGTTGACAAGCTGCAAAACCAATTCCTGCAAGTCCGTCATTTTCTGCATTAATTCCTCATTCAGCTGCCGGAATTTCTCTGTCGTTTCTGCCTCACTGAGTACTCTGCGCAGACGCATCTCCGACACCTTTCGAAACCGACCGGCGCCATATCTTTTTCCTAGAAAGTCGTCGATAAACATCGAGTCAAGCAGACCACTTCCAAACCCAGCAATAGTAGCCTGTGACTGCTGAGGCATGAGATTCCGGTTAAGAGGCTTTTTCCGTGGTAAAACGTCGTATGCCCCGCTGTTTGTATTGGCTGCAAATGCCACACTTGCTTCTCCTCCTGATGCCACACGAGCATCGAAGTGTGACCCTCTTCGTGAACTCAACCTCAAAGAACTAATGTCTTCTTCACCAGGAAGCTGGTTCAAGTTGACCATGTCAGTATCTCCGTAGAGATCTTCTTCTCGGCTAAGAAATGTGAAATGTTTCAAATCTTTGCGCTGCTTCTGGACCAGTTTCTTATTCTCCTTGATAAGAATCTCGTAACAATAAATAATGAGAATTATAGGCAATTTCGACATTTTCACGACATAATCAAACAAGACCGTGAATTTGTTTTCACTGGCCCCGCGCAGTTGGAACTTCGCCCATTTCAAGTAGATTATGAGATTTGTCGTCTTCAAATACTCAAATTCCTCTTTGTTTGTCTCACTCACTTTTGCAAAAATATTGCTCAACACAATGGCAAGGATTGTTGTCAAAACGAACTGGATCAATGAAAGATAACCAAGCTGTAATGCTCTGCCCAAATTATCATAGCTTCCCCAGTTGTCCCATACAGCAGGTGTGAACCCAAAAAACAACTTGAGCATCGCAAATGCAACGTCAGGAGTGGACATGTCCTTCGTCAAGCTTATGAAGCATAGGAAGAAGCCAAATATCAAAGAGGTGAAGAGGCAAAACATTGCTATCACGTTCCACATCATTTTCTTTAGCGACACAATAATCATGTTGAAAAATTCGTAGTTGTTGAATACTGAAAGCATTCTGGGAAACAACAAGATCGAGATCAAGCTAAAGCAGTTATGATATGTTTGACTATGGATTTTGTCCAAGCTCAAAAGAATTCTCAAGACGAACGAGACATCAATAAGTGTCACAATCAATATATCGATGTATGTCCATATAATCTTCTTGAGAAATCTGTACTCGATATGAAGAAATTTGACAACCACATCGAGATTAAAACTCAAAGCGACTATCCAAAATAGAATGGGTAGCACCATGCTCGACCCTAGATACCCTGGCAAGTTATTGTATCTGTGTTTGAACACGAGTATCAAGAATAAGAAAGTCAAAAACCCGTACTTTAAGTTTATCACTAAAGATTGGTACTTAGGCACGACATTGGATCGGAAAAAAACGTTCTTGAGCGTGATCAGGTTGAACTTATAATTCACAATACTCTTTTCAAAATCATCGCTCTTTGTAGATGCGGCTGGTGCGTCTACCTTGCCTCTCTCAAAGTCACGAGGATACCCCCGCTTATATACTAGAGAGGCCGAATCTGTACCCCTACCTGCAGAAGTAGGATACCCGCAACTGCTTGGTCGAACTTCACTGGTTACTTTGTCTTTCATGATGAGCTCACCGTTGTAAATGCGGTCAAGTATTCCGATTATAACTGGCTGAACCAAAAACTTTTTGGACTTTGAGAGTATCGAAAGCTCTAAAGTATTGAAACTATCTAGATGCTTTGTGTGTTTGAGTTGCTCGTGCTCATCATGCTGTACCATCGGGTTGATAAACAAAAGACTGATTCTCTCGGCTGAGCTATACTCTCGAAGTATCCTGATTGCCAAAAACTCGCATATAGTAGCCTTGGTAATGAGTAGATCATACATGATTAAGTGGCTCTCCGATTGTATCATGTACTCATATCTCAAAAGCAAAAGAACGTAAATGACACAGGATGAAATCTTCGACGATGATGAAGATTCTGTAGCCGAAAGCAGGCCATATCCAACAGGCCCAAACTGAGGCGTTTCGTAACTGGCCAGATTTGGGAGTGTCGAAGAGCTACTGCTGAATGTGTTTCTCAACATCAGGAGACTGCTCATCTCGACAATCTTAGAGACCAAAGGCTTGATTAGCGAAAGCCTTATCTCTGGAGTCTTGAGCTGTTCGTATCTAAAACTCAACACCACTTCCTTGTCAAGAAGTTGCTGCATCTGGAAGTAAAGGTACTTGAATTCGAGATACCGGTATTTACTTTTCAGAGATCCAAGCAGCTTCATCGGTGTTGTATCCTCCGGTGTTTGTAGAACGCTTGGACATCTTAGCCGGCTTGCCATCACGAGATGTTTCTTGCCTTATTTTCCGTAAGGTTTTGTGATGCCTTCTTTGTTTTTGTTAGTCCGAAATGGCTTCGATGCCGCAACCAAATGTCGCGTCTAGTATACATAGAAGCGACCACTGCATGCGTCGCGCATATAAGTGGTGTTTGCTTGTTCAAACTTTAAAACTAGAGTGCAATATTTATTCGATCTCGGCGCGGTTTGAGCGTTTAAGACAGCCATCAATATCATTTTGATTCCAGTCTATTTTGAATTAAAGATTTTTTGTAATGTAAAATAAAAAACGGCACTAATCGAAGGATGAATCACTTGAAATATGTGAGACATTATTCCGGCATACAGCACCTAAACAATGTCCGGACTGTAACAACCTTGATTTTGCAGCTAAGAGGTTCATTTCGCGCTATTGAAGCTCATGATTAATGAAGTTATAAGCCTTGTTGGCGTTCTCGTGACCTAATATCTCAATTAACTCTGACTTTGATAGATTGACAAAATCAACCATATTGCGTACTCTCTGAATCACCGCCACATAGTTCACATTGTTTATTCCAGGTATTGTTTGCAAAACATCAATTGCATCATCATTGAAATTCGGCGGGCCTTCCTCTGTAGCAATGGAAGGATTAACACCTTTGGAGAGAGCCTCCTCAACATCAGGTTCTTCTTGGGTGGCTTTCAATTCCAAGAAAACCTGGGCAGTTTCATAAGGCGATGAAGACCAAATCACCTTTAGTTTCGGAAACGATACGAGAAGTTCTGCGATCTTCGATTGAATTTCTTTATTCTGAACTTTGGCTCCTTGTGCATCGCTGCCTTTTTGACCAGGTGGTCTGAGTTCAGAAAATGGCTTGAAAGAAAAAGACTTGGACTCGTCGAACTCTATAAGTAAACAAGGAAGCTCATAGTGCCTAAACATCAGCTCACACTGCTGATACAAGCGACCACTTTTAAAACTGCCGATAAGATCAGGGATCGATTTTCTTTCAACGCAAATTTTGGGCGAGATAATGTAGTCACCGACCGTAAGCATGCAAGGTATGACTTTGATACCTACACGATAGACAAGATTCGGTAGTGGGGAAGAAAATTCTCTAGTATCAACAATGATTCGCATTTCGTCCTCTTCTGTTCTAAAGTTGGCTCCACCAGCAATTCTCGTGTTGACGACTTGAGGTTTGCGGATCTGAAATTTCCAGTTATCCTTTTCCGTCTGGAAGTGTTTACCCAATGTTGCCTTCTCTTTAATAAGTCTGGTGAACGACTGCTTCTCCATCCTAATTTTCAATAAGTGGTATTGCTCCTCGACTGATGTACCGTAGTACATGAAAAATACCCTGGCAGGTGTACTCGTATTCATGGCCTGAAATATCTCCACCCGTCTAATGAACGTGAGATCTGGTTCATACATGACAATGTAGGACGGGTTTAGTTCTTGTAGTAGGAACTCATTTGCCGAGTCATTGTAAGTCTCGATGATAACCTGATTGAACCTTTCAATGTGACTCCACTCGAACTTACTCTGTGAATCGTCACCTTCATAAAGAATGTTGTGAGAGGCTTCGCTTTGGTCTGGGTTCACATTTTCCTTTTCTTCTTCAGATCCCTCCTTGACTTCGCTTTCAAGAATCTCAAGAATGTTTTCATCTAAGTCTACTGCTCCTGAAGTACGATCGAAAGTGGTACCTGAGTACAATCGAGAGACATTAGCCACAGCTGATGCCCCCCTCGTTCTTCTCCGCTTACTTTGCGGTAAATTCTTACCCCGAGTGAACGACTTTGAGGTGTTAAGTTTCTCATCCTCTTGATCTTCGGCGATATCTTCACCCTCGCCTTCCTTAGTATCAAGTTTTAATGATAGTTCCTTCGTGAGGGTAGTGAGTGCTTTCCATTCTAGGTAGTCCCTCAACTTACTAACCATATAACTTCTTGCAGTGTATGTTCTTTTTCCTGTTACTGCATTTTCACGCTTCTTTGTCAAAGTCAAAACTGAAGAAAGCTGCCGAGCTGTTTTTTCACTTGAACACATTACCAAGATGGGGCCCTCGGCTTTCAGAGGATCAATTGATCTTTCGTGCATAATATCGTCTATGACAATCGAGAGTTGTTCCCATTTCGGTTGCTCTTCGAGATTGTAAACCATTTCTGAAGATATTACCACATTCTCGTCATTTGATTGAACCTCTACCAGCGTTGTTTGTGAAGACACCTTTCCTAGTGCTCTTTCCTTCGCATATGCGATAATAGTTGTTGCTTCATCCATCATAAGCCACGGACTCATTGTGGTGTGAGCCATGGTCCCCGAGCTTGAGTTACGTATATTCGCATCAAGAATTCCCTGGACTTTTTGGTAGTACGCTAGAGAATCTGCCGATAAAAGATCGGTCAAAAGCTCCTTAAGAGTGCCTAGATCAGATACCAATTGTTTAGATGTCCATGATATACGGTGCCACTGTGGTTCAAGCGAGAGTCGCACTCGTAAAACGAAATCATTGTCGTGTACATTTTCCATATCCCAGTAATCGGTCTCCAATACAGGGTTGTGTCGTTTCAATTCGCTTAAACAAGCCTGGAGACAAGAAAGTATTGCCGACTGGATTTTTTTCATCTTTGAGGAGAGGGCCACACTGATCTCAGTCACGAGCCCTTGATTTGAGCCCGATGACTTGAGCAACAGCAGCGATACTTCAACATGAAACCGTGGCCAGAGAAATACTTGGGAAAGTCTTAGTATCTTCAATTTGGAGCTCAAGGGCGTGAAACCTGTAAATGATTCTGGCTTGTCAGAAATTGCTTTGATAAATCCCCAGTCGTTTCCGTCTCGGTAGAGATTTATGATGAACGATTCGTTGGAGGTTTCTTTCACCCGTTCAGAATGCATTAAAAAGATCCCCGTGATATCTTCGGGTCTTATGATTCCCGACAATAGATCGACCACCAAAATTCGGGAACTAATGAAAATAACACCTCCTTCTTCGTAAACGGCTCTTCTGCGCGTAGTATTGGTGAGGTCTGAGCCACTGACTAATCTCAAAGGTGTGGACCATTCATCATCAAAATCAGACGATTTTTCTGGGTTGCATGACTCATTCATCCAACGGAGCTCCATTAATGCGTCATTCAACTTCACGTGCTCCTCCGGTCGAGCATTCAACAAAATTACCAAACTCTTTTTCCGGCGCACCATATTACCATGCTGTAGCGAGACCGAAGGAGTACTTAAAGCATATAATACATTTGCCGTAATTACCTCACAGCCTAGACCTCTACCCAAAATAAGAAGACAGTCTTTCGATAGAAGTGTCAGGGCTATCTCCTGGTAAAACTTGAGGGGTAAGTTACAGCAAATTTCTTTTGAGTCGTAAATGGGGATAGACTCTTTTGCCTCAGAAACAACAACAGGTAGGGACAAAGTTTGGGCAAGTTCATTTTGCTGTGCCTCGTAGTGTTTTTGTGTGCGCTCTATGGATATTTCTATGGGTGGAAGCTCTCTCTCATCGGGTGCTTCAGCTTCCCCAGCCGTCGTCAAACCGTTAGTTTCCGATTGCACATCCAGTAAGTTGCTAATCTTATCGTCATATTCATCTTCTTCCGCGACAAATAAAGACATGAATTTATCGTGAGCTTAAGGATTGTTTTAAGTTTCTTTCCTAGGTGACTAGAATAATGGACCTCTGAAGAATCTAGTTTATGGAGATTGCGCTTCTGGGCTCGCAGCCACTTCCAGTGACATAATGCGCACAACTAAGGGACAATCAATGTGCAATCAAGGTTCAACTAAGAACAGAAGCAAAGCAAAAGTCAAACAGGCCCCGGTCTGCACTATTCAGCTGTTTTAATTTTGGAAAGAATTCTTATTTCGTACTCAAAGCCTCTCTGACCTCTAAGTGACTGTTTTGTGGGCTTCTTGGCATTGCTAGTACTAGTATCACTGGCAATCTTTCCTTTGATAGATCAATTGGATACACGAATAAGTAACCCAATTAGGAGGAATGAGCTTAATTCACAAATTTTTTGATTGAAAAAAAAAAAAAAATCGAAATCTTTGTTCTTTAAAGCAACTACGAAGCTCTACTAGAGGAGGAACAGTCCCAAGACCTCTGATCATCAGCGGAACTGGTCGAATATAATGGGACTTTCAAAATTGACCTTTCATAACACTTGAGTTTAGTAATGATATCGAATCGACTTAAGCTCGATATCTGCATCTGGCACTCAAAACGAGTCGTCTTGATAGAATGCGTCAGTAACTTTGAGAAGTATGAGTAGTAGCTAGAATTCATTTTGACCCCCGCTTCTGATCTATCGAGCCTTCTGCGAAAAAGATCAGGTGGTGTGTGAAAAAAGAACTCTTATTGGTCCATGGGCAAGACACAACTAGTTCAAAGTTTTCTACCACGTGAACGAAAAGCCGACCTGCTTTCTTCCTTCGCGTTCCCCGTGAGCGCGTCGCGTCACGATGAATAAACAGTTGATGCAACAACTACACCATCATAAGAAAAAAAACCGAACCTTTCGAACCTTTTGGACTTCTAAGGAAAATCCACATTCTTTCAATTCTCATGGCGTCTGGAGGAAATGGTATTCGTCAGTATTTCGGAGTCCCTGAGGCAAGGTTGACGTCACCGCTCATGTGCCATATTATGCAAATATTCAATGTGTCTGAATCGAAAGAAAAAGCCTTGGAGGAGTGGAAATACTACCAGAATCCCAACAAAGCCCCGTTCGAACGGATGGAGCATGTCAACCGTCCAATTATCTACGGTGTAGATTTGGACGCGGGGGGGACTGATCTGGATCAGAAACTGCGAGTAGCTAAAGCTACATACAAGTTGCTTATGAGAGACGCGTTCGGAAACTTCTTCTACGCCATTGAGCTCGAGGAATTGCCATTTCTTCGAAACAGTAAGAACACTACAAAGACGCCACTTCCGATTCCGTTAGGGGGTCGCCTTGTTTTACAGGAAGGGACGTTGGTAGCTGAGGGAATTGTCTTGTTGAGGCTGCATCAGTGTACTTACCTGGAACCTGATCCTAATGCACATATGACTCGAGTGTTAAATGACGGAATGGTCGCCAAAACTATTGAAACAATTGAGCGATTGCTTAAACATCCAGAATAATGCAAAGGCGCCATCTTCAAATCTCTCACAATTTCCATTTCGATCTTCCCTCTAGTCAGTCGCTGAGTAACGTGGTCCACAACCCGTACTCATCAGTGAAGTTGTGATGCGTCATGCTAATCAAATAGTGACCCTCGTATATTGACTGCAAGAGGCTATACGCCTTGGTGCCTTTCTTATAACAACGGGCCCACTCCACCCATAGAAGAAACGCTTCCTCGTTCCATGCTTTAAATGACTCATAGTCAATCACAGTTGGCTGCAATACCTCCTTCGAGGGGAATACGCCCCATGTAATTGCTGTTTTGCTATTTTGGTGGAGGCCACCGATTGGCAAATTGGACGCTATGTTTCCTGAACTGTCTCCCCTGAAAAATGTGACAGTTTTGTCCTCAATTTGCTTGCTCAATTTCGGAGCGAGTTTATTATCCCATTCCTCCTTTGGTATGAAAAATTCAACAAAGGCTTTTTGGAAAAGATATCCATTTGGAGGTCCCCATCCAAGGAGCTTATCGGTAGATGTACACGCGTTTACCGCAGGCTGTGAGGCTAAAGTGAACCATCCACGCTGATTCAACTCAAACAATTCTTCTTGAATCAATGCAGTTTCTGAGGAAATTTCAGTGTCCACCCAAGGCAAAACATTGATTTTACCGGATAAGTACTCCGTGAACAACGTTGAAATATCCTGAGTTGTTTCGGGTGTCCCCCATGTTTGTATAATCTGTTCTGGAGATTGAAGCTTCAAATTAGGTCCATAGCCATCGATTTCACCATAAGCTGGCGAGTTTGAGTCCCCAAAACGCCCGTTGGTAAACTCGTCCCAAGTGGCGTCTTTTCCTAATTGCCCTTTCCCAGTACTAATGTCAATAATTTTTTTGCGGTCCTTAAGCAAAGCATCGGAAAGCTTGGCAAATCGTGCATCCACAGCAGTCCAATTTCTGCGAGCCTTTTGTTCAATAGCCTGATCCAGCTGCGCCTCTGAGTCTGAGTCGGACCCAATGGCGTCTTCGTGGCTCACGGTATCATTGTGGTCCACGAGGTTCAAAACTGGGGATTTTTTAATAATATAGGCCACGGATTTTTCCAAATTAAGCGTGTAAAAGTGATAGCCACGAATCCTGCCATAAGTTTTCTCGTTCACGTCTGAAATAATCTTGGTGAGGATATCAATACCAATCGATTTAACCATGTTATCATCATTTTCATGTGCTTCGAGCCTAGTGTAAATCTCTCCGGGAACCAGTGCATGCGACAACTTCGTGGCACGAACAAACACTTTGTGTGTGGTGATGGGCATCAATCCGGGGATGAGAAGAACGTCTTTGAGTTCAGGGACCAGTTGTAGCAACTTCTCATACGCAACAAACTTCTCCACATCAAAAAATAACTGAGTTATGATGAAATCTGCTCCTGCCTTTACTTTTTCGACAAGATAAGGAATGTCTCTTCTTGGGTTTTGTTGTGTTTCATTGGCACCATCCACGTGCCCCTCAGGATAACCTGCAACACCTATACAGAAGTAATTTCCGTGCTGTTGTTTAATATATTTCACCAAGTCAACAGCATTCTTGAAATCACAGTTGGGAGTCCAGTATTCTTGTGTTCTGGGTGGATCACCCCGGAGGGCCAAGATATTTCTGACCCCCGATTCTTTAGCCTTCAATAGCGCATTATCGATAACTTCCTTATTCGTGTTTGTGCAAGTCAAATGAAGAACCGTTGTCACACCAAGCTCCCTCTGGCATGTTGCAGCCAAATCTAAGGATTTCTCGCTCGTCGAACCACCGGCACCCCATGTCACAGTGAAAAAGAGCGGGTTTAAAGCCATCATCCGGTGCAATCTTGCAAGCAAGTTTCTGAATCCAGTGTCTGTTTTTGGCGGGAAGAATTCGAACAGACAAAACTTTTCGTTGGGCTTTAGAGCCCTAACGCGTTCAATAATAGTAGCCATTGTTTTAAAACGCTAGTGGAAGCGTGTTGAAGATGATTGTGATGCCTAGTACTGA
Organism: Metschnikowia lunata; assembly: GCA_030583235.1. Classification (NCBI taxonomy): domain Eukaryota; kingdom Fungi; phylum Ascomycota; class Pichiomycetes; order Serinales; family Metschnikowiaceae; genus Metschnikowia; species Metschnikowia lunata. Next base: position 14,279 of record JAJMHP010000112.1, read on the forward strand.
ACGCACCGTCAATACTTTTTTTCCGCCTAAACTTCAATGCGTGCAGCACCTCCCCCATTTATTACAGTAAGCCCAATGGAATCAAGTTTGAACTGAACGAGTAAAGGCACAAGACATTATATTGCAACTAAACCAAAGATGAGGCGATCTCATAATAGATTCGTTACAGTGTTCTATATTCTTATTATGAAGCTGCGCTTGTGAAATGTTTTAAATTGGTCATTGTTGGCAGTGTCTCCCGTATTACTGCAGTCGCGGGATCGCGCAAATTAATCTATTGAAAGGGTCTCTGAACTATATGGTATAAGAGACAGAGAAAAGTTCATTCTAAATCTTTTTCCATCTACTTGATGGAACTCCCCCTAGTGAGGAGAGGCCATTATACTGCGCTATACTCACCCCTGTTGGAATTCCCGGTGACCTTCTCAACCACTTCCTTGACGAATGCAGGTAACCCTTTCAAGAGGTCTATGAAGTTTTCCAACACCTCCTTCAATGCCGACGAGAAGTCGATCGCGTTGCCCTTGTTATATTGGAACCATGCACCGCCTATGATGTAGATACTCAAGAATAAAACCATGAAGATAAATATCCACGTAAACCATCCCCACGATTCACCGTTTTCACCATTTCCGTTCTTCTGCGGTGTCTTGCCACCTTTCTTTGAGTTTATACATGCAGCAGGCGTCTTGAACTCACCTTCAAATAAAATCCCATTCCAGCTAAGAAGCCTGAACTTATTATCGGCGTCATTTTTCGCCGAACAAATAAACTTAATCGTACCGTCTACCAACAGATCTCCCCAATTTACACCCTTATATGTGATATTTAGTCCAGACTCTTTGTCCTTCCCATCATTCTCAAAAGGTGTATACTCTTTCTGAAGATTCGAGTTGAATGTCACCACCTCCGATAGCACGTCCTTACTATCGACTTGTATATGCGTTGTACCACAAATATCAGAGTTCTTCGGACAGTCGGGCTGCTTTTCAATGATTTGACATACGCCAATGCTCCAGGTGAACACAGCTTTGGAGGGCGGGGTGTTCTTCGTTAGTGAGTCTGTGTATTCGCCTTTAATTGATTCAAAATTGTACTGGGCTAGCTCTTTAACTGAGCAATCGAATGCCAGCACAGATACCACCAAAACGTATGCAGCGTATAATACCGGTAACATGAGCGAGAATATAGAGGAACCAATTGTTTTATGTTCACGATGGAAAGTGATGTAATCTACGGTGAGACGTTTCCTATGGTTCTGGTGCACCGGTGTATGGTTAATCGTGGATGTGAGGGAGCCGCCGGTGCTTCCAAATGGCTGCTAAATATTAGATAGCAAGAGTGATCTGTAGCAAATACCAACACCAAGGCTTATTGTTTGGTTTTCATTTCCAAATTTCATACAAAAATTCAGTTGGTATCTCTCGATTTTTTTTTATAATTCTGATGAGTGAGACTCGCTTCTCTGCTGTTCTACTTGTGAGTCTGTCCAAGTGAGTCTTGCTATGAGAACGGTTTTTAGTTAGACAGTAGCTCACCTTGAATTTCAGACAACTTACAGAGCTTCTGATAAGTGACATGCATCTTAGCAATTTTCCGGACTTTAAATACTCAAACTCATTGACAGATTTTAAAAACGAATTGCAAACCACAGCGAAAACGTTGTAGAGATTCTAGAACTGCCATTGTTAATTTGACCACAAAGTATGGCTGAATTTAGGGTCTTCTTCGAAACATCAGCACATTGTGCTTTTTTTGTAGGATTTGGACGTTATGATCAACATCATCATTATTGTTACCGTATCTGCGACGTGAGGGCCCACTCTCGCACATTATTGTTCTCCACATATATGCGCTTAAAGCAACCGCCGGAGACAGGCTGGATTGCTACAATCAACCTCTAGTGATTACTATTACAAAAAGGTAGAAAAGAAAAAAGACCAAAATCATAATGGAAATCTTTTTTCCCCATGAAGAATTATGTGTGTCGTTAGCTCCATTCTCTACCTAGTACACTTCCGAGGATACGGTGGGGTTATGCGGGAGCCGTCATGTGAGTTTTACTCGCGTTCTCCGGTTCGGCACCTTATATACCACCATTTTCCAGAAGCTTGCATTAGCTTCTTTCTTTAGACAGAGGTTTCTATATTCAACAACAAATTTTGGTCTTGAGTGCAGTAGTGAAGTTGCTTTAGGATCTGAAAACTTCTAGAATTTTTTCGATACAAGTTCGATAAACTGCCCAAATATTCCAAGCTTTTTTTTTAATTTTCCCGCGAATCAATCAGGTTCCCCGCAAATCAGTCTCATACGTCTATTTTTTCAATGGTGAAAGTTACCGTATGTGGTGCCGCCGGAGGCATCGGCCAGCCTTTATCAATGCTTTTAAAATTAAACCCCCAAGTTTCTCGCCTCGCATTGTTCGACATCGTTAACGCTCGAGGGGTTGCTGCTGACCTTTCTCACATCAATACTCCTGCCGTGGTCACGGGTCACCAACCCACATCTAAGGAAGACAATACCGCTATAACAGAAGCTTTGAAAGGTGCAGATATCGTGGTGATTCCTGCTGGTGTCCCCAGAAAACCTGGCATGACTAGGGCGGATCTTTTCAATATCAATGCCCTGATTGTGCGTGATTTGGTTGCAAATGTCGGCAAAACATGTCCCAATGCAGCAATCTTGATAATTTCCAATCCTGTCAATGCCACCGTAGCCATTGCTGCTTCTGTCTTGAAGAAATTAGGAGTTTTCAAACCTCGCAAATTGTTTGGTGTCACCACATTGGACGCTGTGAGGGCAGAAACATTCTTGGGCGAATTGATTGGCGAAGAGCCCGATTCATTGAGAGGAAAGATCTCCGTGGTCGGTGGCCACTCGGGCGACACCATTGTTCCTCTTATCAATTTTGACAGCACGATCGCTGAGAAAGTGAAGGGAATCCGCGAAGCAGACTACAAAGCATTTGTGCACAGGGTGCAATTTGGAGGAGACGAGGTTGTGAAAGCCAAAAATGGCGCTGGGTCTGCCACTTTGTCTATGGCGTACGCGGGATATCGCTTCACAGAGTATATCTTGGATTCGTTCGCGAGTAAAAGTTTAAAGACGAAAGTTGCAGACTCAGCCTATATATACTTGCCTGGAGTGGAAGGGGGCTCCGAGTTGTCTGCCAGTCTTGGTGTCGAATTTTTCTCAGTGCCGGTCGTGTTGAAAAACGGTGAGGTTGAGTATTTTCAAACACCTAAAGAGTTGGTGAGTACGGGACAGGAAAGAGATATGATATATGTGGCTGTCCAGGGATTGAAGAGCTCAATCGCGCAAGGCACAAACTTTGTGGAAGGTTCCAAGTTGTAAGTAAGATAAATAAACTTATGAGTTATCGCTTGTGGTTTTATATAAAATCAAGTATTTGATCACCCTCTTAATCCACTGACTTGATTATCAACTCAAAGAAGACCGAGCTTCTCCATCCTCACATGAACGGCGTTTCTGTGTGCCTCCAAACCTTCAACGGCAGCCAAAGTCATCACCGCTTTGCCAATGCTAGAAAGCCCTTCTTTAGTGACGTTTTGAGAGGTAATGTGTTTTTGGAAAGTTCCCGTGTTGACACCAGAATATTGTCTGGCATATCCGTATGTAGGCAAAGTGTGATTGGTACCACTTGAGTAGTCACCACATGATTCTGGGGAAAGGCCACCCACGAAAACAGAGCCAGCATTCTCGATGTACGAGGGGACAAATTTTTCGGCGTCATCGATTTGCAATATTAAGTGCTCTGGGGCGTATTTGTTGCTTAAGTCAAATGCTTCCTCGTAGCTTTCGGTCAAGAGAATATAAGAATGGGATAAGCATTTGGCCACAATCTCTTTCCTAGGCAATGCTTCGGCTTGACGGCGAACAGCCTCGTCGATCTCCTCAAGTTTGGCCTTTGAAAGCAGAACACCAATCAATATCACCTGCGAATCTACTCCGTGTTCTGCTTGAGAAAGCAAATCGCTGGCGACAAAATCAGCATCGGCATTCTCGTCTGCAATCACCAAGACCTCTGAGGGACCAGCAGGCATATCAATGGAACATAAGGCTTGAGTGTCGTTTTGAACGTACATTTTTGCGGCAGTAACAAATTGGTTTCCTGGTCCCAAAATCTTGTCACATTTCAACACAGATTCCGTTCCATAAGCCATGGCAGTCACAGCCTGAGCACCCCCAGCCATTACAATGCCACTAGCACCCAATTTGTGAGCAACATATACAACTTCGGGTGTTAACTTGCCGGTGAACCTGGCAGGTGGTGATGCAATGATGATGTTCTTACAACCAGCTACTTTAGCTGGAACACCTAACATCATGGCAGTTGAGGGTAAAACAGCTGTTCCCCCAGGAACATACAACCCGACATTTTCAATTGGCTTAGCGAAACGTGAGCAAAACACACCTGGAGCCGTTTCCACTGTCAACATCTCTTCTTTTGGTAGCTGCGCTCTGTGGAACTTTTCAATATTGTTCATCGACAAATCGATCGCTTCCTTCATATCTTCGGAGATATTCATCAATTCCTGAGGGAATGGTGCCTTCAACACCGGTTGTTGAAGATCGACCCCATCAAACTTGGCTGTGAGCTCTAGCAATGCCTTGTCACCGTCATTTTGTACTTGCTTGATTATTGGAAGCACGAGTTTCATAATATCGGCCGTCTTCTGCACAGGACGTGTCAATGTTCTGTCTATATCTTGAGCAGATGCCTCCAGCGTCCTTATAGTGTCCATTTTAAAAAGTTTCTTTGGTTCCTGTTGAGGCTCTTCTTGAGTATATTGTGGTTTGGCATCACCCTTTCTTCTGGTGACTTTCAAATTCTTGATGTCCAAGTTTCTTTCCACTTCTGCCAAGCTGACCCCGTTTTTCACGCAATAGGTCATAACAAAATAGAGCAAGTCTGCAGCTTCCCATGCTACCTCTGCTTTATCCTTTTTCATGCCTGCGTCAATTAACTCATCCAACTCCTCCTTCATTTTTGCCACCAAAAGCTTGTCGTCCTTAAACAATCTTTGAGTATACAGTCCTTCTACTGCGTTGGCCTTCCTATCGTGCAAAATCTTGTCCAATTTCACCAACCCGTTGCCAAAAGATTCAGGTCCTTCCGTCAAATCTCCATCCTGGAAGCACGTAAAGTTGTTAGACAAGTGACAGAAGCCGTATCCTGGTCTGGACTCAACTACAAACTTTATCGTGTCACTGTCACAGTCTCTTCCCAATTTCACTAACTTTTGGGTGGCCCCAGAAGTCTTCCCCTTATACCACAATTCTTCAGGACGTTTCCTGGATTGATAAACGCCCTCGTGTCCAGCTATCGATGCTCTAATTGAGGATTTTGAGGAATACACAACGCCCAATGCAATATTGGCCGGTGCTGGAGACGTTATCAATGTCGTGTAGAGCCCATCGGCACGATCAGTAGTCAATGTAGAGATAAATACATCAGCCACAGAGATATGAGAGCTAGACTCGGCGTCTGTAGTCAAATCATTTGTTGGGACAACTAAAATGTATCCTGCTGATGCCATATCAATCGCTTCGGAAGGGGAAACTTTACCCCTAAACAAAATCGCTCTGTTTCCTCCCGAAGAATACCTTTCGAATTCTTTTTGTTTTAACTTCTTGGAGACAACAAAAGAGGCCTTGGATGAGAGTTCGATATCAGAGGCAGTGTCGATCTCAACAGAGAATCTAGACGTAGGTAAACCGCTGGATAAGACCTCGTCAAATCTTTCTTGGTCAACTAGAATATTTTTCACACCAACGTTGAGTAAATCTACCAAGTCATCGATTGTTGCGTGTGATGTGGAGATTGCGTCAACGTAAATGTCCACGGTGGAAGGGTACCCATTAAGAGCATGTTTCTCTGCTTTGATAGCAGAAAAGGGGACGAGCAATTTTCCCGTTAAAGCAAATCTTGCAGCGTCTTCTTGTGACGTGAGATACGGTAAGAGCGGAAATGTCATCCTGATCTACTTTGCGTTAGTCCAGTCAAAAGTACACTTCGAAGAAAATTCAAACTATCCAATTCTTTAAATTAATACTATGTAAAAAGAGACCGCTCGCTCAGGAACCTTTTCTTTTCAAAGGCGCGCCGCTGACTCATCCATGCACGATTTGCTGCTAGATTCAGATTGCGAAAAATTACGAATAGTTACCCCACAAAGATTGATGATCTAGTTTTCAGGGTGTAAACAAATTCCATTAATTCGAATCAAGCAAACAATTGGTTCATTCTTTCTCTCTGAAGTCGGCTGGTTTACCAGTTTTGCAAAGAAGAAACGTTTCTCAAAAATTGAACTCGCCGCGGAATTGATTGAGGTCCATTCCGGGCTTTACAAGTTCAACCAAATCTCGTCTGTCCAGGGCAATGAAGGCCCGCTTCAATGTCTCCATCAAGGAAGATGACTGGTTCTGGTTGAGTGTAGTTTCTTGTCCCTCCACCTCATGCATCGCCAAGCCACTGAGAAGATGCTCTGCTGCCTCTTTGTAGCATCCAATGTTGATACAAGATACACCCAAATTGTATCTTGCACGAACAAACGTTGGCTTTAGTTCGAGTGCTTTGAAATATGCGTCAACTGCTTCTTCTGAACGGTTCAGATTGGCAAGTGATGCACCTAGTCTGTTCCATAGTAAAGGGTCGTCCGGCCTAATCGACAAAGCAGCTTTGAAGCAGTCTATAGTCTTGTTGAAGTCTTCTTGCGCATAGAATAAGACTCCGAGACCCATCTGAACATCTGCATCCATACTAGCGTGGTCTGGAGACAACTGAGCTGCATTCATAAAGAGTTCCGTTACGCGCTTATTCAATGTGAACCTGTCCTCATCTGTGATGGCCTCATTTTGTTGACGAGCTTTTTCAACAACTTGTGGATACTTTGTGGAGATCCACCGTTCTAAAGTGGCAAATGCAGCATTGTCGTACCCTTCGTTGATGTACGAGATAGCCAAAGTCATCAACGCCTCGGAATTTTCAGGATGCAAGTCCAAGCACTTCTCCAATGCGGAGATTCCAGCAATCTCTTTCTCATTTTGTGTTTGTACCTCGCCTAGCTTAAGCCATGCTTCGACACGGTTAGAGTCTTTGTGAATTGCAGCCTCGAACGCCAATGCAGCCTCTGAAAGTTTGGCGCCATTCTCCATCAACTGGAGCCCGATTTCGTAGGCATCAATTTCTGCAGGTAAATCCATGAACTGATTCTGCTCCTCCACTTCAAATTTATAGTTACCAAAGTTTGCTCTGGTAGATGCGTACTTGGCAAAGTCTCGTTCCCATTGGGGCATATCAGCGGGGAATGTACTATCCTGGCTCTTTTTAAATTCCTCGTATTGCTGCGTGATGAAATCATTTTCCATCTGATCCAGGTTTAACAGATCCCAAACCTCCTGAAATGTGGCTTGGTACTTGTCATCAATCACAATATCATCTGAAAACTGCCCTGTTTCTTTTGTTGCTTCCTCGCTGCTTTTCTGTGCAGCTTCGCTAAGCTCCTCTATCTCTCTGAACCGGTTATCCCAGTCTACGGCTGTCTCCTCCTTCGGAACAGATTGTTTCATATTATGCATTGGCGCCATGGAGGACATCAGAGACATCCCCATCATCGGCCGGTAGCCTCCACCCATCATCGACATAGGTATCCGATTTTGTTGCTGTTGCTGGTAATGATGTTGTTGTTTAGCTTGTGATTGCAGCAGGGGTGAAGATTGAAATTCCGAAGACCACTGGTAGTTACCACTCGATTGTTGTACTATTTGCGCAGCTTGACTAACAGGCAGTCCAGCTTGTGAGTGGAAGTCTTGCAGCCAGCTCAGCTGCGCCGGTGAACGGTTGATCATGTTGAGTTCATGGCGCATGGGTTGAAATTGAAACAGTCCTTGGGACTGATTACCACCGGCCATAAACTGATCCAAGTCCCTTTGGTTCATCAATTTATCTGATTTGAAACCTTGGTTTAAACGAACTCCAGGGCCATGAGTTTGTCTCTGGAGAGATCTGTCTTGTTGTGTGTGCTTGTTTAGCTGAGCAACCGCATTGCCGCCGACAGAGCAATCTGTGCCCCCGAAGAGAGACATCTTTAATATCTTTGGGTGGCGTTACAGGGCGAGACGATGATCTCCTGAATCCAGAAGCAAAATAAATATCAACAGTGCTGTGAAGGCAAACAGTTTACTCAAATAAAGGCTCTAAGAGTAAGTGATAAACTTTTTCTTTGCTGAAGCCAAAAAGATGATGCAGAAGAGTTGAATTTAATGATGGAAAATCGTAATCACCAACCACTCCACAAGTGATCAGAAGATTCCGAGGGTGCGGCCGATTTACGTACTGCATGTACAATTCAAATACATCATGCCGTCGCCTTCGCCTGTGATTAGAACGGTCCACACATGAGAAGAGGGGAAGAAAAAAATTTACCCGCGAACCCCCCCCTCATTGTCACCCGTGACCATTTCGCATGGACAGACACTACAAAATGCTTCGAATATCATAATATACCATGCAGCACGTAAAGAAAACAACTAACAGGTAATCTTGCCAACCTGATTGTTGAAAAAAACGAAGGAAAGGAACTATCACAACAGCAACAACAAAAATTGCAAGTGCAAATACAAATACAAATACAAATACCAAACTGGGAACTGCTATATTTAGGGGCGCTTCTTTAGTACGACTAGCAGAAGAAAGAAGAGTTAAAAGTGACAATTGCTGCAATGCAGTAAACTGTTGTCATCATCAATTGTCTCTTTACACACTTCATTTATCGTCAAAAAATTTTTGAAATAACATATACTTGGTTTCGATGTTCACGCATTTAAGGAACACACACGCGACTACCAATCCATCTCCGTCTTTCCCTGAATGGAACCACATTCAAGTGTATGGCAGATATCGTTTAATTCTTGCACGCTGGGGTTTATTGCAACACCAGTAAATCCAGCAGGGTTTACAATTCCGCGTCTTTGCTCTTCCAACTTAAAGTGCTGCTTTACCATATCTCTCACCACGCCCTGGTAGTACAACACCCCCTTCTCCTTAGTTGGGTGCAAAAAACCTGAGTTGTAAATGCCTTGGTTCAAATTCTTCTGGGTTAGTACACACAAATTGAAGTCTTCCAATTCAACTAGCTGCAAAAAATCAATGAATTCCTTCGCTTCTGATTTTGGTAACCCTTTTTTGGTATAGATGTCGTACTGCAAAACGGTCTCATTGGGCCCAACTGGTAAAACCCGAATAGAATACCATGCGGGCGAATAGCAGTTGATTCCGTTGGATGGAAAACAGTATACCCATAAACCATTGAAGTCACCACCGGGGTTTCTTTTAAGTTCAGAGTCGGAACTTTTCTTCCTTCCGAAAGAAAACCACGAAGATCTCTCTTCTGTTGGCTGCTTTTTTGGTGACTCATCCACTTGCTCCCTTATGATGTCTGCGTAATGACGACAATACCGGGTTTTTGGCACAACCTTATACGTCTCCATTCTAAATGCTGAATTCAACCCAGGGTGTGCAGTTGGGCAGTGGTAGCATTCCTGATACCCATCCATCAAAGTTTTCCAGTTAAACTTTCCGTTGAGCTCATATGACATATGGTAATCATAATCAAGAAAGTCAAACTCGTCCAATTCTACCGTGAGACCGCCAAAAAACTCATCGAAAGGCATTAACTGCTCTTTGTCGTTGCAAAAATTTACGTACACTAGCCCTTGGCGCGTCACATGAGTGTGGATTGGAAATAATGAGTTTTCCTCTTTCACAAAACCCTCGACATCATCGAAATGTGGCGCTTTAATCAAGACCCCGTCAGCATTGTAAGTCCATCCGTGATATTTACACATTAATACTGTCGACGAGCCCAGTTCCTTTCTCACTACTGGATATGCTCTGTGACGGCAAACATTATGGAAGGCTTTAATTGACCCATCTTTTGCCTTGATAACGAAAAACGAAATCCCAGTCACATTAAACTGAAAGTAGTCACCAGCCTTTCGAAATCTTGATGAGTGTAAACAAAATAACCAGGATTTGTGGAAAATAGCCCTCTTTTCCAATTCAAAGACCTTCTCAGATGTCCACCATGATGCTGGCAAAGTATGCTCGCTGGGGACAAGTTTTTCACTGGGAAGTTCTGGGGCAGGAGCGGAAAAAACTTGAGCTGGAGGCATCTATCGAGCTAAAACCAAAGTGGAGTAAAAATGAGCTTTTCGAAGCTGGACGCCAACTCGCTACATTTATTAAATATTGTGTTATCTTGGGTGCAAATTAAACTGGCAAGCAGTGCAATATTCTGGTAAAACTACCCGCGCCTCGCTTCTGGCCCAATTCGATAGCTGCAAACTTCCTAAAATAGGTAAGATCTCCAGCGCGACTGTAGAAAAAGATAAGAGTAACACGCATGTGCAGGACGTGGCTTATTTACAGTCAAGTCGAATGGGTTATGTTGCGGGCGTCAATTGGTTCTTGGCAGGTTCTATTTGGCCGGAAAGTGAGGTTGATTCCAAAGGGCAAGAGAACTTAAAAGAAGGCTTAAAGTTACGGTCTAAGGAGCTGTGAACACATGCATCGTTACCAGCTAAGTATGACTAATGAAGGAATTTCCCCCCTCTCAACGTGGTCCGAAGAGCGTTGTCTCATGGCGCTGCAACAAATTTTGTGGGTACCCAGTGCCGCTCTCATTAATGCTTCCTCCTTTTGCCTGCAATTTTTGATGCTTTGGCTTTTTCGCCATTGCGTGAGGGCAACTTCACTTTCGAGTAATAATGGCAGCCTGTCCTATAGCCCATCCACCCCTACTTTAAGTTATTAAGTAATTGCTGGAGGCGCAATACTTCCAGAGCAACATCCTGGTCAACACTTGGGGCAATGAGGGTATTGAGGGCAAACTCTGGCTCTGGTGTAACTCTGTAAAGATCTTTAAGTTCCGCCAAGCAACTTTCTAGCTCCTCTGTGTTTTCGAGTTCGCTTTCTTCGCGAGCCCTCTTCAATATGACAACATTTGCCAACAACGTATTCACTAGAATCAAGGATTTGAGCGCAACATAGGACAAAACTCTATGCTCGCTAGAATTCGGGTCAAATTTCACTGAGTCCGTTATAACGGACACGGTGTTCCGCAAAAAATTAAATAGTAGCACTTGCACGTTGCTCGTAAGCCAATGACACACCAACATGTTAAAATGACCATTCACGTCCTCCGAAATTACCAGATCAATCAAAAGCTTCGCTCCAAAAAGAGCTTGAAGTACCGTAGATGACCTTTGCAAAACAAACTTGGTGAATTCAGCACCGGTCATTGTGAACGGAATACAACCCATAAGTAATTTAAAAGTTCGAGTCAAGAAAACTCCGGTGTGCGCGAAGTCTTCGTCGCATTGCAAATGTGACTTTATTAATTGCGTGGCACGCATATGGTCACTGGATTCAACCGTCAAGTTCGAACTCGGGTGTGAAGAAGAGGTGTTCAAAGACCCGGACAAAACAGCAATAAAAAACGCTCTGTTCTTTGGCTCACGCACGAAGAGTTTGGTAAACACATCAACACCAAATGGCAAGTATGAGTAGGTGTCAAACGGAGCAGCTGGTATGACAAAATCAGATCTAACGGCTGTCTTACTCTTGTCTAGAGATGGTCCAAACGATGCCACTAATAGGAATGTTAAGAAGGCCTCCTCCAATGAGCTTATCTCCAAAAATTGGGAATTTCGATCAAGCATGAGCAAACAGTCTTTGAGTAAGCAAAGGCGTTTCCTTTGTAAAATGAACATATCGGGCTTAGTAGCAACCTGCTTTACAATTTTAAACACAAACTCTTTAAAGCTTGAGTTTCCCGACATAGACCTAGAACTTTGCTCGGTGAAAGAGAGGTTTCTCAACGTCATGGTAATGGTGATCAAGTTGTCCACGAGAAATATCAGATGGTCTAAAGCACCCTTTGTTTGCGCTTTGCTAAAGTGGTATTTATTCTCAGCTTTAAATCCTTGAAGTGCCTCTAGGAAATTTGGAAGATAGCAGTGCTCGAAATCTTCCAGTGATTGGTTCGGTTGCTCCTCAAGCTCAGGTACAGGCTCTGGAGAAAAGAACTCGTCGATGTCAATGTCAGAATCTTCATCTTCAATCACTTCTCCCGTAAGAGAGTCCACCACGTATACTATGTCTTCACCCTTCATCGCACCTTTGTTGACATACTTGCTGAAGTTTGACTCGATAGCGTTGCTTGAGGGTCTTTGTATTTCAGCATAGTCCGAGAACGAGCTTTCCGGGCTTGTAATCTGGTCCAAGATTTTAAGACCCATTCCAACAAGAGCGTCCAAAAGTTCGGGAGCATCAGTCAAGTTGAAGGCGAAATTTGGATCAGTGGTAGTGACAAGGAGAGTATTTAGTGCAGAGGATGCCTCCCCAGGGTTGTTTCTCGTGTAGTTTCTCAACGACATGACGAGTGCGTGAATATTTAAAGAGCCGAGTTCTGGAGCGAACAAATACACAGGCTTTGTTAGTTCAATCTCATCCCCTAGGTCAGATACGCTTTTGAGAACCCAATCACCGTATGAGCTCGACTGCTTCTTAATTGGCATGTATTTCTTAATCGTGTTGGGTTTCGTTTGTGGAAGCCCATTCGATTCTTGTGTATCAAATTGCATTGGAGTCTCTGATTTCTGACTAATACCAGGTGCACCGATTGAAGATTGCCGACGTTGAAGACTATTAGATCTAGACAGTTGAATTTGCTGGAAGTGAGGAGATTGCATATTCGAAGGCGGAGTATTATTGGCGGTAGATTGCTGAGAATGCTTTCTTTGAGATGTGATCACTGAAGCAGAAGGACTCGGCATAGCAGGCATGTTGGGCGTAGGAACAACACCGTGATGTGGAGATTGCGACGGTATGATAGGTGATCTAAACTGGGCTTGCGCCATGCTTGATATATTCCCACTGACGTTGGCATCACCAGTTTGCAGCATCCGGGGTTTCGCACTTTGTCCCTTTGCTTGTTGCGACGGTTGTGAGTTGTTTTGCTGCAAGTGATGTTGCTGTTGCTGTTGCTGTTGCCACTGTTGTTGTGTATGCTGCGGCTGATCAATATGCGAAGCTTGAGCTTGTTGCTGATTTTGCTGTTGCTGCTGTTGAAGACTTGTCTGTCTATGTGGATGAAATTGTTGTTGTTGTTGTTGATTGCTATCCTGTAAAAGCATTTGAGAAGGCCTCTGTTGCTGTTGCTGTTGCTGGTGTTGTTGTTGCATTCTCATGATAAGAAGTCGCTGAAATTGCAGTCTCCGCTGTCCAATATCCTTTTGTCCTTCTTCAGTCAGAAAATATTGTTCGTAAGGGAGGATATATTGCAAGTAGCACGAGCCCAACTGTTTCTCTATCTGTTGCCTAGCCATGACATTATTTTGCACATCCACGCCCTCGAAAAGACCCAACTTCTGGCAAATTGTAGACCATTCTGTGATTTGCTGCGATGTCTGACTGAGCATCTGAATCTGTTTCAACACGACATGTGGCCCGCCAACTTTACGCCCAAGCATATGCAAAACAAACAAGTTGATGCGCTTATTGTTGATTATGGGGGCTTGGGTAATAGGCGTACCCCTGCGACTCATAAAATCATTGAGAGTCATCTGGAAAAGCTCGTGTTGTAGCTGAGCGATCTGAGTTGGGGAAGGCTTCATACCAGGACCCAATGATTGACTCTCGAGCTGTTGATTGTTTGCGTTTATTGATCTCGGCGTCGACTCGACTGAACCAGTTTTCAGCTGCAGAGCAAACTGGTCATTCATTGAAGGACTCATAGGCAGAATACCTATCTGGTTCATGTTTTGGAAGTTCTGTTGTACTGATTTAAAGGGATTTTGTGGTACCAGGCGAAAATTCCCTCCTTTCTGATCCTGCTGCTGTTTTTGCATTTGTTGCATCTGCTGTTGCTGTTGTCTTTGAAGCATTTGTTGATGCATAATTTGTTGGCGCATCTTTAATAATTGATCCTGTTTGGACTGGTCGAGGAGCGCCTGCTGTTGCTGTTGCTGCTGTTGAGCCGGTTGTTGTTGTTTCAGATGAGGCTGTATTTGGGGAGATCCATTTTGCAGAGAAGCGTGCGGACTCTGACCTTGAAATTGAGACACATTTTCCTGTTGTCTCATGAACATTTGAGGACTTTTGGTCTGAAGCGCAGGTGTACCCTCAAATTGGGAGAATTCTTGATCATTGAACATTGTATCAAGCTGTGGATCGATCAGCGCCATTTGCTGTGAAGATGGTTGACCCTTGATAAAAGATTGAGTCTGTGGTTGTTGTGGTGACATTTGTTGATGTTGGAGTGAAGTTAGCCTTGGCTGGATCGATGCTTGTGACAGAATCTCATCGAAAAGATCATCATTAAACTCTCCATCATTTCCCTGGCCACTTTCTTGCCGGAACGCGTTGTCATCAAACCAGAAGTTCGACATGATTTGCTCAGATAAAATTCTTTAAAAGATAATGCGCTAATTATGGGCAGAATTCATTTCGTTTAGATTGTGCGCGACATGGTCACGTGATCATGTATGCCTCCGCCCGCTGCTCCATTCGATCTTTCGGAAATACGACGAGCTGCAAATTGAGGATCTTTCCTTATAAAAGAAATGTTATGAATCGTATGAGATTTATCTGTTTAGCCCCGATCAAAAGCGGCTTGTCCGCATATAACGCGCATATGCCTTTCGTTACCTTCATATATTTCGCTTTTAATGAAGGTGGATTTCTGCGCGTTCTAGCTAAGCAGATTTCCTGGTACATACCAAGGACTCTTATTTTGCTTCTTCATGTCCCAATTCTACGGCTCATCTTCCAAGCTTCCAACATGAGAACAACTGATATTCGTTACATCCTTTTGAAGAGCTTAAAGCTTTTTTTTTTCTCTACCAAAACCTCCACCATTTCTGTAACTTCTTTGATAAAGCTTTGTAGTGCTCCATCTCACCCCAACAGTCTCTACCAAATTCGCAACCAGCCATGTTAATAACAAAGTCTCCTTCCTGGTAAAAAAATTGGGGATCGTCCGCCATATCGGAGCAAGCCCCGGGAGGGAAAGCATTCAAAGATCTTAGAGGAAGAAATCCAACCCTATCACGGATCCATGATTGAGTTTCATATAATGTTTCCAACGCATCCTGCTCCTTGTGCTCCCATTGCATGTGCATTTGTTCGTAAATCGCCGGATCCCACCACATGTCTAACAACATATCTGACCACGCAGATCTTCTCATTAGAAACGACCCCAAATTGAAACCACCACAATCTTGTGTTATGACCATGTCAACCGGCGCCGTCAAGTCCACGTATGGAACATCTGTCTGGATGTTGAGGGGATTAAAGATATCCAAATTTCTGTATGTGGAGTTTTCTAAGTTATCAAGAAACTTCTCCTCCAACAGTAAATGAGGCTCCATTATGTATGTGTGCAAGTCTAACCACCAGAACCACTCCGAATTTGGAAACTGCCTCATTGCTTGTTTCATTATATCCACTTTTTCCCAAGACTCTCTCCACTCATGAGAATATCGTTTCTTCACAGTCATGTCCTTAATAGTCAAACCATATCCGTGCCTTTTCGCGTACTGTTTTTTGTTTGCGATGGATGATCGTTCGACTGACCATTCTTGTGGCCCCTTCCATTTGAACACTCCACCTCCCTCATTGGCAGCCAAAATGATCACAATTTTAGGGTCGCGTCTAATAAAGTAATGAGGTACCAAAGGTACAGATGTAAAGAACGAAAGAAAGCACAAAACTGCTAGAATCAAGCAAATTTTCTTGTTCGAAAGTAAGCTATCTGATACAAAGCTTCCCGCGTTTGCTAGACGGCCTTTTAGATTCGATCCCAAGGTATTTCTGGCGGGTTTGTATGTTTTTGAATATGGTTCACCCACGCTAACTTCAGCCGTGTTTGAGTCCGAAGAGTCAGTAGAGTATTCTAAAGAGAATCCCCGGGAGCTCATGCTGAACGTGTGAATTGCTTGTGCGTAGGAAAGTGAAGGAAAGTCCACTGCTTGTCGTGGAACCTGATCTATTTTTTCGTCGCAATAGCGCACCGTGTATGGTTTCTAATGCAGGACATGTGCCACTTATTGGCAGAAGATTTTTGAGATAAGGTTGAGTTTGCTGAAATTTAGGCAAACTTTAACGTATATGCATACAATTGAGAGTTCCACTTTGGACTTTGAAATTCGGGATTTTATTTGAAATAATTTTGCTCGATTAGTTTTAAAAACTTGTTATGCAACAATAGTTTAAACCTCGCACCCAACGTCCGTAAATTACAGATCCTGCTATCATGTAACTTAGTGAGCGATCACTGGTTGCTCTCTTTCTCTATAAATATGAAGGAAGCTATCACTTGAGCGGCAATAAGTTCTGCTCCAAGCACGTTTGGCGGCAAAGAGGACATTCGGGATGCTCTCTGATCCAGTCGACAATACAAGCCCAGCAAAAAAAGTGGCCACAGTTTGCTGCGGACGGGTTAATCATTGTCGAAAGGCACAACATACAACTCCGTGAGTTTGTAGGGATATATGGTAGTTGATTTGGATCGGACAAGTCGACATAAACCATTTTAGAAAGTCTCTCGTTCTCTTCGACGTGCGTGTTGATTTCTTCGAGCTGCTCTAGCTTGTAGAAAGTTGAGAATGATGTGTCTTTCTGTTCCCCAGACCTATTTTCTTTACCACTTTTGAGTTTTTCATTGGAATATTGGTTCAATTTGATCAAAAGCTTCAACATGAACTGCACTAATATAATACCACCCAAGACAGAGTAGTTACCAGTAGTTTGGAGCTTCTTCTGGTCCTTATTGTGTCCAAATACATAACGCATACCGAACATTCTTTTCAGTATAGAATAGAACAGTCCCTCAAAGTAAAAGAGAGCAACATGAATGTTCATGATTGTATCAAGCATGCTTGGGTAAGACGTCAATAACTTCGCGATCCAAGATTTCAGCTCCTCTTCCTTCGCTTTGAGCTTCTTGGCTAGCCTAGAAACAACGTATGGAATAATTATGAAGAAGCCTGCAAATAGAATTCGGGTATTTAATCTCGGAAATCGCTTACCCAGGCGGCTGACATAGAGAATGTCCACATATTCTTCGCCTAGTGTCCTTGAACCAAGTACTGTGGTAACGATGTAGTATATCGTCTTTCCGAAAGTAGAGATTTCTTCAGGATGCAGGTTGACGAACCTCTGGCCTTTGAATATCCGTAAGACGTCATGCAACTGGGATTTAAGTGTGGAGCTAAAGTAGTTGTCCTTTTGGTTGGCTCTCACTATGAAAGTTAGTATAAGTGGTGGGATCCAAGTAATAGACGAAGCTATGGGAAGTACATGCCAATTGTTGCCGCATCTGCAAAAGGCAAAGAATTTTGATTTGGTCGAAACATTGAATGCAAAGATGTTGGTGAAAATCAAATTATGTGGGGTTGGAGACGCACTTGTATCAGCGACCGAGGCATTGTCTGCACACGGGTGGGAGGGCATTGAAGTGGCTGCGAGTTTCGAATGTGCGACCAGAACTTAAGAGATTCCGAGATGCTGTAAGCAGATCTACTTTTAAAGAAAAGATGTGGAACTGAAATGAAATGGAGGGATATATACCAGCTTTAAGGTTTCTTGGGACCACAGAATGGCAACTTCGATTGTGATAGTGATTTCTTTTTTCCAAACAACAGTGTTTGGGTACCCCCATTTAACTTTGACGAAAGATCAAGTGCTATATGATAATCGCGGTGTTCGAAAACGTCCTCCACAACTATGTTACATTTTGAACAGAGTCGTGATTCCATCATGTTTTTGAGAAAATTGTCGTGGGGATCTTCAATAGATGTTTCTGACCGAGAAACCTCTGCACCCTGTAGGCCCTCATTTGTGCTACCTCTTTTCGAGGTATTGTGAGTTGAGGCACAATTACGTCTCTTCTTTGGAGTCTCTGCAGACGCTTTCTCGACCATTACACTGGTTTCGAAGTCCTCAAATAATTTTTCCACGTAGTTCTTGTCCTCCTTAAATACCGCTTTTGGCTTCAGGCCAGCTATTTTGTTAGCAGACGTATGGGCCCTTTCGGTTTCAAAATCTTGAAACATTTTTCTCACAAATGAATTAGTTCTTGGAACTTTATGAGAACAAGGTTCACTTTTAGAATCTCTCGATACCTCGTTTACTTCGTCAAAAAGACGCTTCATTTCTTCTTTTTCAGTGGCATCATCTCGTTTTGATGAGCTATACGAGTCTATGAGGCTCGAATCCGATGTAAGGACAAAATTGGTGATCACAACGCCCATATTTGCCAACATAGGCGTCGCGATTTGATCTAAATGCTCATCATTTGGTTTTAAATTTTTGAATTTAACTTCTTCGTCTGTAAGTTTAGAGTTGTCCATTAGCTCGCATAGCAAGCGAAAAGCAGTCAGCTCTAGACTCACTCGAAACCTGTCAAGATCTTTCACAACGGGGAATTGGGTCTGTCGCGACATTTTAGACCAGGAGGTGGTGGTGAGTTGCAAACTCACAGTACGAGGTCTGTATATTTTCTCCCTCTCACCCCCTCGTTTTTGCAGCAACGAGAGGTTTAAATTCTCGTCATCGAGCTCAATGAGCCGGCCATACAAATCTCCGACAAAAACCCTGATCCAGTCATAGCAGTCCTTAATTGTCTTGACAGGTCCCTTCTCCTGGAAGTTCTTGCGGGACATCATTGATTTTACCACTGTCCGTTGCTTGATTTGTTGGTAGAAGGTTCCTCTGCATAGCTCATATACACGTTCAGCTAGGGATGGCTCGTCCGTAAGCTCCTCTTTTAAGTCATCCAAAGACCAATTGTTCCGTATATGAGTTATTGAATGTTTGGTATTTGAAGGCAATAGCTTGTTCAAAAGCCTTTCACCCAATTGACCACCCATTTGCGTGATGTCCGAGAGTTCAAAATTGTGAAGAAAAGAGTTGATTGCTCTAGGGCGAATGATTGTTTGATAGTCCGGTTTAACAAATCCTCCAGCAAGTTTTGCGACTGTCTTTGTTGTGGCCAAACCTCCTGATGTCGTGTAGTTTAATTCTTTGAACACTTCCTGTCTGATATTGTAGAGAACCTGCGATCCAATCAACGAACACAAATCATCCCAGTCGTGAATTTTAACATATCTGTCGTGGCTAGTCTGCCCAGCCTTAATAGAAATACTCTTCTTTTCTCGAGTCTTTGTAAAATTGACCTGCAAAGTATCATCGTTCTGGTTAGCTTCCTCTACTTCAGTCGGAAAGATTTTCCCCTCCCATTGAAGTTCTTTCGGTAGCTCTGTAGGCACTGGGGGAAGATTTGCGTCATTGCTCAATCTTAACAAGAACGGAAATAGCTCAATGAGCCTGGAAAACACAAGCCTGCCAAGATCCATATAGCATTCATCCACACTTGCCTTCTCGACCAAGTCACATTCCCGGCTCAAAATCTTGAAAACTTTCCGCAGCTCACGCCGATATGGGTCCAAGCTAACTTTATGCCTGGCCTGATTCGGTGGACCATCCAAGTATTGCCAATGTGTCTCACCCTTCTGAAAGACTGCCGCATGGCCTACTATAAGCCCGGGGCATTTCTCTTTTGCAGACTGTAGAGTATCCATTCTTCCAATACCAAACTTTCTCGCTGCATACGATACGGCTATAAGAGAGGACCACTGACAACAAACAACCGGGTCATCTAAAGTGCATCCTAGACGAACTTGCTCGCACTGAGCAAAAAACGCATTCATGTCCACCAAAGCGATAACTGCCATGGGCAGCTGGTAAGCCAAGGTGGGCGAATTTAGCATCTGAAGGTCAGAGAATTTGAATTTCGACAGACATGATTCAGTTTGCAACACACCATCCGACGTGTTGGCGTTCAACACAGACATGTTGTGTTTCGCAATTTGCCACCACCCATGTTGAGATCGCACCTGAAGATCATTAAAGTGGGTCGCATATGGCAACACCTCATCTTTTCGGAAAAATTTCACTTCCAGTGGTAAATTGGTCCATCAGATCAAATAAATCATCTCAGTGAATTTATATCAAACATCGGGAAAGAATTTTAATGACAAAAGAGATGATTTGGATTTTTGCCGGACTAAATAGCAGTTTCAAATTATATCCTTTGAAGAACGCGTTTTGTGAATCATCACTCAAAGTTCGAGTCTGGGAAAAGAATTAAGCCACATCAAGTCATTGCAATTATTCGATATTAAAAAAAAAGAAATACTGTCTATCTCCCTCCTGATATACGAGGAATATCCCGAAAATCTGGAAGCAGTCCCCTAAATTCATTATTGTACCCAATCGCTTCATTGAGATATGCCCGGAAGTACGCCTCCTCTCTAATCAGATGTAGTTATAAGTCAAAAAAAAAAAAAAAATAGCGGATGAAAGAAGGAGTTCCCGAAGCGAAACTAGGTGAGGTTGTCTTTGCCGGAGGTGAGCTGCGAATCAGCGCTGACGTCTTTTCGAAAACCAATTCAAGAAAATGTGCAATAGTGTTTTCTGTGCAAAAGTTAGGTGTGATGCTACTTAACTAATTTTGTTTCATTCCAACCCCGGGTGAAGAGTCGATGGAAATCGAAGATCGATGATGCGTTCTTTCAAGAAATAAAATGAACTAGAGAAGTGTTGATGAGGACACACGCACAGTTGAAGAGTTCTGTTCACAGGTTTTAATTAACCTTGCCCAATTACGCGACGACCTACCACAATTTTGAACCGAGATAGCTATACATCATACTTTAGATCAAAGACATGAGGCAAACTACTACGCAGAATAATTAATGACAAAAATCATAAGCAAGGAAGCTCTTGAAAACGAAGTTACCTCATCAATGACTGTTTGAGAGAATTTTCACTTCTTCCTCATGAATGTATACCCTGCAGACCACTGGATAGTCAATTTGGTTTTCTCTTTGTCCCACCCCAAATCTCTTTCGCACATGTCTAAGAATGATTCTAGAAGCTCCTCGCCCTTTCCTGTCACCTTGTGATAGTTGTGGTAAGAACTATAAGTCGATATGTAGTTCTTATAGTCAAGAAGCGAGATTTCTTTCCGTTCCAATCTCAAATCGTCATTCTTGTAAAGCTTGTTGATCCTAGGCTTATACTTCCGAATCTTGATGTCGCCAAAGAGCTTTTCAGGGATATATTTATCAACCTCAGTCAAGCCATTTTGCAAGATGGACCTTCCTGGCTGTTGCCAGTGCGGTCCTAAAAGCGACTCATCTTTATAAACAACATCTTCGTACCTTCTCGTGAACTTCTGTAATATCTCCTCTCTCGACATTGTATTGTGTGAAGGACCAGAAAAGTCAACAATTAAGGGGTCTACGTAATACCAATAAGCTAGAGTTCCATCTGGACGTAATTTCTCGGCAGCGTTGACAAAAAACTTGTCGTAGTCACCAAACCAGTGAATACATTCAGCGGCAGTGATCAAGTCATAGCTTTCCGGGAAAGAATTAAAGCTACCAACACTTGCTGTTACAAAGTTAATGCGTGATTCATTGGCCATTGCCATTTCCTCTAAATGACTCTTCTTGAGCAGATCTGCCGCCTCAATCATCAGAGATGACGAATCTAACCCCACCACATTATCGGAGAAGTTCAAAAGTGGAAAAGAAGCGACTCCAGTACCACAACCCAAGTCAATCGCATTTGAGAGCCTTGACTTACCCGTATACTCAAGCAAAAGCTTGAAGAACGACAGTGGATACTGAGGCCTGAAAGAATCATAACTGAGTGTTTTGAAAGTCGGAGCCGCAAATGCTGACATACTGACTTTGTTTATTAAGATTTGTGATGTTAGCTTTAATTAAAAATTAGTCTGACGAAAACTGCCGCGCTTCGTGATAGCCGGAAAGATCCGACCTTCGTAGTGCCGCGGAAACATCACACTACATCTTCTATAATGAGTGTGAGATAGTTCGCTTCTGGTGGCACAAAATTGGCTTTACTACACACATGCAATTACTGGAGATGCTTGCACCAGTCGACACAAGTTATGAGAACCTACGCAGACTTAATTGGTTCGTGAAAGTCGTTAAGAAGGTCTATTCAGTTCGGTGCAGGGACTCAGGGCATGGTAATGTTCTTGAGCCCCT